>MU225511.1:60200-72113 GCA_018584345.1 Thuja plicata | reverse complement strand
TGAGTATGTGGAGCTTGAAAATGAAGAAGGATATTATCCAATCCTTAGCAATTAGCCTTTCTCTTGTCAAAAGGAGTTTTCATTCAAGTATAATCAGTTTAAGGTTGAGATACAAGAAAAAGTGCTAGCAAGGAGTATTGGCCATTACCCATGCACAAACAAAACAAGCTACATATCCAAACCCCCACATGGACAAGCAAAGGGTACGAGAAGCAAGAGAGGAAATTGAAAGGGAGATGCGAACATGGAAGGAGGCACATGGGATGGCAGGTACTTTGTGTTAGCTAGAGGAAAAGGAAATAATACTGAGACAAATGTTAAACATTAAGATTTCAAGACCTTCTTCACACAATGCCTCAGTAAAGAATGGCCTGGCAGGGCACTCTCTCCCAATACAGTTCCAACACCATCCAACACATAGATGTTCCTGGTGGGTCAACAATGGATCCCATGTTGCTAGTGGTGAACAATAGAAAACACTTGATCATTTTTTAGATGGGCATCCTGGGGACCCTCCTAACGGATACCATCATTGATGGTGGATCGAGGTAAATGTCCTTTCAGAGGAAACATGGATAAATCTTTGGAAACCAACACTGTGGCCTCCTACTTTTAATTTTTTGGGAGCAGACCAATGGGGAATTAAATCCCTTGAGACATTGATGGTGCAACAAGTCACCATCGACGCGTAACCCTTCATGCTAGCATTTTTTGTGATCCCACTCAGGAAGAGGAGTATGATGTGATTCTTGATAGAGGGTGGCTTGAGGTAGTGAGGATTACACACAACTAGAAAAAGAACACCTTGACAATAGAGAAGGGAGGCTACAAGTTTGTCATCAACCTCTGGAAATATATGGTGAGTGAGGAGCTCGTGTCCTCTTCATATTCTAAGTCTGATTGTAAGAGTGGTCGAATAGATGAAGGGAGGATCCACATGAAACCCAACACTGAAGGGGTTTTGGAGCTAGAGGAATGTTTGGAGGAAGAGATAGGGTCAATGAATAGACTCTTCCATTGGCATATGAAATATTATGAGTTATTCTATAGCTATATGCTCCAAGTGGAGGAAATGGAGCAAACAGCAGACATAGAAGCATTCCCGCTGAAGTATGGAGAATATAAGGAGGGGGAGGCCCGGGTGAATGAAACCCCAACATACAAGTTTGATGCAAAGAGACCCATGGAGTATAAAGAACCATTCTTATAGGTCACTAATCTTGGAGATGAGGCCAACCCATGGAACATACTAGTAGGGAATGACTGGAACCCCATTTTGAAAGTCGCTGCATTTAAGATTTTTATGGAATAAAAAGGCATATACACATGGACCTATAAAGACCTCAAGGGTGTACCATCAGAAATATGTGTGCACAGTATCCCCTTTGTACCTAGATCTATGATTGTACAGAAAAGGATGTACAAAATGTACAAAAACTATGTAGCAAGGCTGAATGACGAGATCGAGTGTATGCTCAAAGTGGGGATCATCTTCAAAGTGCAAACAAGTCATAGGGTGTCCCCAATAGTAATCTCTAAAGAAGAAAGTGAACCAGATCAGAATTTGCATCGAATTTAGGTTCCCGAATGTGGTGACCATTAAAGATCCATTTCCCATACCATTCAAAGATGTCATCTTGGAGGAGGTTTCCAAGCATGAGATATACTCATTCATGGATGAGTTTTCTGGATATAACCGGATATCCATTGCAGAGGAAGACAAGTTGAAAACAAACTTCATGGTGGAGGACAAAGTGTATGCTTACAACCAAATACCCTTCGGTGTGTGCAATGCACCCACAACCTTCCAGTGGATAATCCTCCACATCTTCAATAAGAAGTTGGTCAGAAATTTTAAGGTACGATAAACTTCATTTTTCAGATCTAGCCTCTATGATATGAGAACAAGATTTGATTTATTTTATTTCATTTCAAGATTGATTCCTTAATAGGGGTTTGACAAAGGAAAATGTAACATAAGAAATGTAACATAAGAAATGTAACATTTGAAATAAGTTCATTTGAAATAAGGGGGGGGGAGATAAGATATTCCTCTTCTATCCCAAGATGCACCAATGAATGATCCAAATTGATTAACCCCAAGAGAAGGATCAATACATAAATGAATCAATAATTTGGAAATGAGAGCAAAGAGGAAAGTCTTAAATTCCCATTTTATAGAAAGGAATGTGTGATAGATTTAGAATTATTAAGGATTTTAATTGAAATAGATAGGAGAAATGCACTAACCTTGAAATATTACAGATTTGAATAATGATGTGTTTTGGGGTCTATAATTTGTTTCTGGAAAATATGAAGTATGATCTGGAACCAAAACGCATAGACAAAAAAAACCCAGAAACATTTTTCTGATCCGACACCATATTATGAAAAATGTCAACCTTGACCCACTAATCTCACCCCTGACCCAATAATCTTGACCCTGACCTGCATAGGTCTGACAAAAAATATGTTCGCGGATCCCGATAGTTCGCTGAAAAGGGTATTCAGATCTAAGTTCAAATCTTCAATCCTAAACCTATACCTACAAGAAAAAGAGATTTTTTTGTTGGGGGAAGGGGGTTTTCCTTAGTCAAACCCTAGTTTTTGAATTAGCCTCAAATATATAATTAAAATTGCAGAAACAAACAAAGTAAATGCATAAATTTACCTTGCTTGTAAAAGTCCTTGTGGAGGATTCGAATCCTTCAATACACAAGTAGGTATGCACCAATGGATCTAGAATCTAGAATGTAGGATGTCTTCAATCAATTTCTTGTAGATCTCAAACACCAAATCTTGAATGGGTTCTTGAGTATGAAGAGACTTGGAAGAAGGTGGATGGAGAGATCACCAAAAGGGCACTATGTAGCTTGAATCCTTCAATGGCCTCCCATGGATCTCTTTGATGAAAATGAATGCTTGAATGCTTGATGATGGATGAATCCTTGCTTCAAATCTTTCTTTATTTCTTGCTTGAACTTCACTTGATAATGCTTCTCAATTGCTTGATGATGCTTAGGCTTCAATAGAGAACTTAGAGAAAATGAGAAAGGCTTCCTTTTCTATAAAATTAGGGCACAATCTTCTAAGGAGGACGACATAGGAGAATTAAATTCCCATTAAATCCTTTACCCCTAGGAGAGGACCTATATTAAATATAATTTAGGAATCATCACTTCAGAACCTTAAACAGCCGACCTGGAAGCAGGAATTAACTTTTTCAAAGACCGACATCCGAAAACTGTGGGACCCTAAAATTAGGAGCCTAGGTCAAGTTTGAGGTCAAATTTGACGTAGGTCAGGGGTGAGATCGACCTTGAGCTAGGTCAAGGGTGAGTTTAACCTTGACCTAGGTCAAGGGTGAGGTCAACCTTGACCCAGAAAGGTCAATTTTGACCCTAAGGTCAAAAATCTCAGTTTTCAATTTTGGATGTCAAAAATAGGCTGGAAAAGTGGGAAATGGGGTAGAATAGGGAAAAAATACATATCCAAGTTAGAGACCCATTCAAGGTGCTTGACATGACCCCAAACCACTTACTTGGAAGGCTAAACCAGTCTACAATGGAAGTGCTTCCATTTTATGACTATACATTTAGCCCCCACTTTAGCAAGAGTATGGACTCAATGCAAACTCTTGGTAAAGGAGATCATGAAGAAAAGATAATATTATTGAAATCAAAAGGGACAAAGGAATCCTTAAGACCCTAGTGACTTAAGTCTTTATCAACCCTAAGATCATGAT
This sequence comes from Thuja plicata, assembly GCA_018584345.1. Lineage (NCBI taxonomy): Eukaryota > Viridiplantae > Streptophyta > Pinopsida > Cupressales > Cupressaceae > Thuja > Thuja plicata. The sequence goes on along the minus strand of MU225511.1, from coordinate 68,368 downwards.
AAGAGAGACATCACCATTCAAAGAGAAAGAGAGAGAGATGAGTGGTTAGCTTACCCAGTAAGATGTGTGTATCTCACTATGAACCACAAAAAGGATAGGATGGCCCATCAAAAAATAACTTGATAGTCACCCCATAAAGTTGTGTGCCTTCTAGTGGCTTTGTGCATGTATGTAGTGCATCTTTTGACTGCTTTTATGAAGTACCCATGGATCCATATCCTTATATCACCATGGAATACATTCGTAAAATATGTATCTCTTTAGGATTTAGCAACTTATGTGTGTTACCTTCTGAAGATTTAGCATATTGAAATGTAATTGAATGTGTATCTCTTTAGGTTTTAGTAACTTATGTGTTTTACCTTCAGAGGATTTAGCATGCTGCAAAACAAAAGGTTAGAACAAAAATACATAATATAGAATGAGGGAGACTGTATATATGCCCCCTTCCTTAAGATGGAAAAGTACATACTATTTTGGCATGTTAAGGAAAGAAAAGAACAAGGATAAAGCCTTCTTCAACATCAAGAAATATCCATAGACAACACCTAGTCCATGCCAAGAAGGTCACAGCTCCTATGAGGCCATGAAAGGGACGAATGCAAAGAGATATCATGCAAGAAGTGAAAGAGTAACCCTTGTAAGGGATAACAGATGATTCTATTTCCAAGGTGAGAGATTTATAAACCATGGAAACCCAATGTCAAACAAAGAAATAGGTTATAAATAAGGGCATCGATCCTCAATGTAAACCAAAATTTTCAAGTATGATTGGATATCGCATAATAGATAGATACTGCTTAACCAAGGGAAAAGTGAATCCTGGAAAGACAAAAAAGAAGGAGATGGCATCCTTTCCCCCCAAGCATGGGAACAAGGATGAAAGGGGACCTATTATATTGCTCACAATACTATGCAAGACAATGAGCCCCCAAAGATTAGGCTAACATTGTTTACATAATGTGGAGTTCCATAATAGGAACATAAATGTTATTTAGAGAAAACAAGATTGAAATACAACTCATTGCCACATGATACATAAATAACTTCACTTTCAATGAGCTGCCTAATCTTATAATGTAAATCTTGACATTCATTAGTAGAGTGATCATGAAATCTATGATATAAACAAAAATGAAGAGTCTTCAAGTGTGGACTATGTTTCTTTTTGCATTTAGGTCTAGTAATTATCTTAGCACGAAGGAGTTTAGGCAAAAAAACTTCTTGGTCAAATTCCTTCATAGGTTCATCATGTTTTGAAGTATTATTTGAGATGTTGGTAAAATTGCTATGTTGTTGAGGATTAAATCCCAATCCATAAGAATGTTCATGCCCCCCATTTTGTAAGGGCATTTGAATTCCATGTTTATGCTTACCACATCCTTGACCATGGAATCCTTGTTTAACTAGTAAATGATAACTAGGACCATAAAAAGAAGCCATATCAGAAGGAGTCAATGAAACTTCAGTAGTCACCATGTCATCATTAGTAGGTTTGATATATTCATAGTGGGTAGAAGCAGTGACAAATTTATTACGAAGGTAATTAGAAGTAGAAGCAAAAGCTTGTTGTTCAAACTCTCTTTGTAGCTTCATAAAATCAAGATCAGAAACCTTATACTCTCCAATAAAGTTAGGATTAAAATTCAAGGTTCCCCAATCATCTCTAGGAAGAGCATTAGAGGAAGAAGTATTAATAATAAGAATATGAGTATTGTGGGTTTGAATATTCAAACAAGGATTTGGTTCATCATCCGCATGAAGTGTATACACCATGTTGTTGTGAAAAACTTGACTTTACGGTGAAGGGTGGAAGGAACAACATGCATCACATGAAACCAAGGTCTAACCAAAAGGAGGTTATAATTAAGAGGTCCAGGAATAACATGAAAAGGAGTATTCAGGATGATCAGACCTACTTTGATAGGTAAGGTAATGATGCCCAAAGTGTTCTTATCAATGTTATCAAAGCCATGTATAGGATTATTATCACGTTGAATAGTTGAAAGATTGACTTTAATTGATTTGATCATGTCCATGCTAAAAATATTAAGCCTAGATCCATTATCAATCAAGGTCCTACGAATGATACTCTTACTGATAGTAACAGCAACCATAAGGGCATCATATTGATTCTGAACTTCTTTAGAAGGTAAATCCTTTTGAGTAAAAACAATGTCAGGAGGACTCGGGGTAACATGCATGCATTGTAAGAAGGCATTGATGTTCTCTTGGTTAGGAGGTGGAGTGGAAAGAGTTTCTAGAGATTTTTGCAAGGCTTCATGGTAGGTAGGTGAATTTTGAAGAATCTCCCATAAAGAAATCTTGGTAGGGGTATTGTGCAATTGGTTTATCATATCATACTCCATGCTTGGAAGACGCGGTGGAGGAGGAAGAATGGGTTGAGAAGGTAGTAAAGAAGTAGGAACCATGGGATTAGGTTGAGGGTTATTCCTTTTACAATAGGTGTGAGCTATCAAATCTTGATCATTGAAAGACTCTAAAGATTCCATAGGTTTACCTTTGATAGTAATGCGAGGACAACCTTTGATAGTCAACAAGGATTTAGGATAAACCATGTTAGTTGTTTCAACACTACAAATAGGTTCACAAGAAGGAAGTAAAGAATAAATCCTAGGAGGATATGAAGTAGGATATTGATTATCCATAAGATCATCACTAAGAGGGATAAAATTAAGTGAATTCATATCATTCTCCGCTAATGCCTCATCACTAGAAGGAATCCCAAATGGAGGTAAAGCATCTATAATGTTTTCTTCTTTTTCTAAAATATCTACATAAGCAGAGTGTGTTTTAGAAAAAGAGTCACCATCATGTATGAATATGTCATCCATTAATAAATCACCCTCTTGTATCAAAGCATCTTCACAATGAGGGGATAAATCAATGTCTTTATCTAAGGGTTCATCCAAAAAAATAGAATCATCCATAATGGCTTCATGAGGAAGAGAGTAATCAACATCCAAATCCAAAGGTTCATCCCAAATAGGAGAATTATCATCCCTATTAATAAAGCACATTGTAAAAGGTTTCAAAAATACTTGAAATAACTTGGGAAACATAATAACAAATAAAGAAATGCATAGAAAATAGATGTAGATATGTCTAAATGCATTCAAATGAAATGTATGATGAAAAATGTAAATGTTTTTGTATTTTTAAATAAATTTTGTGATTTTAACTTATTTTTGACATGTAAATGTAAGAGCATGAAATAAATCTATTTTTAAATGTATGTAAGATCTAAGATAAGATGCAAATCTAACACCAAAAAGAAAGCGTTGTCTATCGCGGGCTCACCAAAATGTAACATAAGAAATGTAACTTTTGAAATAAGTTCATTTGAAATAAGGGGGGTAAGATAAGATATTCCTCTTCTATCCCAAGATGCACAAATGAACGATCCAAATTGATTAACCCCAAGAGAAGGATCAATACACAAATGAATCAATAATTTGGAAATGAGAGCAAAGAGGAAAGTCTTAAATTCCCATTTTATGGAAAGCAATGTGTGATAGATTTAGAATGATTAAGGATTTGAATTGAAATGGATAGGAGACATGCACTAACCTTGAAATATTACAGATCTGAAGAATGATGTTTTCTGGAGTCTATCCAGAACTGAAATGCAGAGACGAACAAAACCTAGAAATATTTTTCTGATCTGACACCATCTTATGAAAAAGGTTGACCTTGACCCACTAATCTCACCCCTGACCCAATAATCTCAACCCTGACCTCCACAGGTCTGATAGAAAATCTGTTCGTGGATCCCGATAGTTCACTGAAAAGGGTATCCAGGTCTGAGTTCAAATCTTCAATCCTGAACCTATACCTACAATAAAAAGAGATTTTTTTGTTGGGGGGGAGGGGTTTGCCTTAGTCAATCCCCCGTTTCAGAATTAACCTCAAATATATAATTGAAATTACAAAAATAAACAAATTAAATGCATAAATTCACCTTGCTTTTAAAAGTCCTTGTGGAGGATTTGAATCCTTGAATCCACAAGTAGGTATGCACCAATGGATCTAGAATCTAGAATCTAGGATGTCTTCAATCAATTGCTTGTAGATCTCCAACACCAAATCTTGAATGGGTTCTTGAGTATGAAGAGGCTTGGAAGAAGGTGGATGGAGAGATCACCAAAAGGGCACTATGTAGCTTGAATCCTTCAATGGCCTCCCATGGATCTCTTTGATGAAAATGAATGCTTGAATGTTTGATGATGGATGAATCCTTTCTTCAAATCTTGCTTGATTCCTTACTTGAACTTCACTTGATAATGCTTCTCAATTGCTTGATGATTCTTAGGCTTCAATAGAGGACTTAGAGAAAATGAGAGAGAAAGGCTTCCTTTTATATGAAATTACGGCACAATCTTCTAAGGAGGCCAAAATAGGAGAATTAAATTCCCATTAAAGCCTTTAACCCTAGGAGAGGACCTATATTAAATATAATTTAGGAATCGTCACTTTGGAACCTGAAATAGCCGACCCGGAAGCGGGAATTAACTTTTTCAAAGACCAACATCCGGAAACTGTGGGACCCTAAAATCTGGACCCTAGGTCAAGGTCAAGGTCAACCTTGACCTAGGTCAAGGGTGAGGTCAACCTTGACCCAGAAAGGTCAATTTTGACCCTGAGGTCAAAATTCTTAGTTTTCAGTTTTGAATGTCAGAAACAAGCTAGAAAAGTGGGAAATGGGGTAGAATAGGGGAAAAAGCCATATCCAAGTTAGAGACCCATTCAAGGCACTTGACATGACCCCAAACAACTTACTAAGAAGGCTAAACCAGTCTACAATGGAAGTGCTTCCATTTTCTAACTATACACATTTCAAGATTGATTCCTTAATAGGGGTTTGACTAAGGAAAACGTGTTTAGAAAACTTTATTCCCCATTTATCTATATGAAATAATATGTGGCACAACTATTAGAACTATTTCAGGAAGATCAGGATCAAACAGAGTATTCATGAAGTTTCAATCCAAAACACAGGGAATGTATAAGATAAAAAATATTATGTTCTAGAGACTATAACATCAAAGAAATTCTTTTTCCAAGAACTTAAAATCAAAGACATTTCATTCCCTACATTTTTAGCTGAGATTTGTCCAATGGGTTAGTTTTTCTATCTGGTTCCAATTCAAGTCATTACAATTTATTTATTCTATACCAATCTATATTTCCTAAATTTGTCCATATTGGCTTAATTTTCCTTCTTTTTTACATATCCATATTCACTTTCCCTCTTATAAAACTTTCCGCATTATCATTATTTAGGATCAACAACTCGTTCAATACTTAGGACCTACCTGAGCCTATTGGGACATCTTCCTTCTGATTGTGCAATAGGGAAAATGAGGAGAAATCTACCCTTTGCATTACTTCCCATTCCATAAATTGTACATAGTCCAACAACTCTTAAAAGAGTTTAGTAAAAGGGACAATGAACTCATACTACTACTCAAATTTTTACAAGGATACTTTCATCAAAAGGAATAAAAATAATTTAAAACTAATTAAAATTGCATACCATTGCACCACTTCATGAAAAAAATGGTTATCAAATCAATTGCCTTTTGTTTATCATAATATAGTTGTAGTTAACATTGTGCCTCTTTGGCCAATCAAGGTAAATTAATATTTAAGATAAAGATAGTGATATAATCAAGTAACTAGTGCTGAGATTAGGTTTTGTCAACATGAAGTTACAGCCTCATGGACAATAGGCTATATATGTAATGATTTTCTAAATATATCTATGAAAAGAAAGGTGTTCATCTTCCTGATTACTTACCAAGTTAAAGAAAATAATATGAAGAGATCACTCAAGATGAGCCTACCATAATAAGGAGTGCATAAATATAATTAGCCATTAAATCAATATGTCAACAACTTTAGGAAAGTGAATCATCAAAAAAAAAAGGTGCAAAAGGTTTTGTTTAAATGCAAGCAAGTACTAATAAGAGGAAACAATTTACACTAATAAAATTTTGCCCATTTGTTGATGAGAGTAGGTAAATTGTTCATCGGGAAAACATAGGTCAATCGACCAAATCTGTCGTGGAAGTTTTTTTGTCAAAACTTTCCATGATTGGCCTAGTAGTCATAAAATCGATGACTAAAAGGTCAGAAAAAGGATTTTTGAAAGATGTTTTGATGCGCCTTTCATCTCTACACCCATTGCATAGTTTTTCATTTATACGACCTTACTTACAATCAAAAATGATGAGGATTCTATATAAATGAAGAACGGAGCGATGAACATTCGTCGATATATTCATCGTTCTTATAGAATCATCATTGTTTATGACAGTAAGGAAAGTCGTCAATGAAAAATATATCAACAACCATTTGTCACTCAGTTCTTCATTCATATAGAATCCTCGTCGTTTTTTATTGTTAGTAAGGTCGTAAAAATGATGAACTGTTTTATTTTTATTTTTTTTAAAAAATTCACAATGGCAGAGAAATTAATGTTTTATACCATATTCTCTGTTGCAAATAGATATCTAAGGGATACAATACATATCAGTAACAAAGCTTCATCCTCGACATATAGGATATGGGGTGTGAAGGATATCTGCCACCAATTCAACGTATCAAATACTTGAAGAGTTGAAGCAATATAGCAACATCTTATTCTTTATTGTGACCAGTGATCAAGGCATTGTTCTACTAAATTAACAAGAGACACAAGGGTCAAAGTTCCTGCCTATAGTAGAATACTTTAAGGGGCTAGATATGGTTACAATTGTAAATGGATGCTTGTGAATGGACTAGATGTTTAAAATAATTATTTATTGAAATCAATATAGCAAACATATGTGTGTGATGCAGTAGATGTAAAAAGCATAAAGTACATTAGAATGAAAGTATTGTAAAAACAAAGAAAATGTGATATTATGTGGAAATTACATGTAGATTATTAATCAGAATTCAATAATATGAAGAGAGAATAAGTAAAATGATACAAAGAAGCATATGTAATTGTTGAGGCAAGCCTTAACAGCTTCTTTTAGAAGGTGAACATTTCAAACATAATTAATGCAACTTTGTATCACATGAGACAAAGAATATAGGTTGGCCCAATTTCATTAGTCCTGCCATTTTGCATCCATGCTACACTGCAATTTCATAGGTCATTCCATTTTGCATCCATGCTACACTGCAATTTCTTAGGTCCTGCCATTTTGCAAAAACTTTACATTCGCTAAAATCCTTCATTTGGAAATAATTGTTGTTATGTTTCATATATTTGCGACTGCTATGTTGAATCCCCTATTTTGCAATAAGCTATCAAAGGAGGGAAGCAGTGATTGCTATGTTGAATCCCCTATTCTGCAAAAGACAAGAAAATTTAGAAAAGTCAAATAAAATGAGAGCAAGAATGATGAGGAGGTTGAGAAGAACATTCCTGCGGAAGCTTCCAGAATTGGGAAGCAGAAGGTAGGAAAGAGGAAGTTTCTATTTGTAGGTATCAACAATTTGGTTTAGGCGTTCTCTACAAGCTTGCATCAAGATTAAGGCAACACAAATTCTAACATAATTTGGTAAGTATAGCAGCAATAAACAGTTTAAATTTGGGGAACATGCTTGTAATATTTTTCCTAATTTAGTTGTCTTACCAGAACTAAGCTTTGTATTTCTAAGTTTTACATAGGAAATACCCTGAAGGTGACCCTTCTGATCTTAAATAATAGGTAGGGAAAACAAACTATGAATAATCAAAAAATGAGTGCTCTATAGACAGGGAAAACAAACTAACTATGAATAATCAAAAAATGAGTGCTCAATTACCATCGCAGTTGGTCATGTGAAATGTAGGATAAAACTATCTCTTGGTACCTACTATCCCCCATATGACTGAAGCATCAAAAAATACATGATCACATGGACATTTCCAAGGGTTGTTTGAAGGGAGAAGAGATTCTTGGCATATGTTCTCCATGGACTACAAAAACCACCATGCAACTCCCAGGTTGACAGTTCCAGCCACTATTGTGCCAATAAACTACATTTTAACAAACAAGCATGTTAGGATGCCATCATTACTAAAATCCATGCTCTGAAACTACTTGTTTGTCACTTTCAGAGATTAAGTGGTCATGGTGAATACTTCACTTATAAAGTAAGAGAACTTA
>MU225511.1:26954-37600 GCA_018584345.1 Thuja plicata | reverse complement strand
TGTTGGTCTATATCCAATAAACCATTTCTCCACTTTCAATCATAGCTGGATTATATTTTCTTATTCATATTTCACTTTTATTTGTTTCTTAATATTTTACCATTATTACTTGTTTCTTATCCATATTTTTGATATTGAATCGATTTGTCTCTATAGTTGTTGTTGTATCATTTGGATCATGTTCTCCATGTCACTTTCTTGCAAAATATTTTGATGTATTAGATCATTTTTTTTATTGATGGAAAATATCTCTCCTAAATTTATCTTGTATATTTGTGATATCTATTAACTTCAATTTTAATCCTTAATTATTATCATTATTTATGTTGGTTACTTCAATATGGATAAATATTACTTTAGCTTTTTATGAGACCACTCAATAATAATTTTGGTGGAGTGATCAATTATTTTGATGCACTATGAAACAAGATTAAATCAGGGAACTACCCTATACACCAATTATACTGATGCAGAGTGGTGGAAACTAAAGCTTAATAGGCCCAATCTATTGTACACAATCGATTGAGAATGTCACTTTAAACTGTGAACAATGGTTTCAACTAATTCTGACAAAATCCTTAGTCTTCAAATACCTCCAAATTCAGGGAACTATCCTATCCACCAACTACCTTCTAAGAAACTTTGTTATTCCCTATTGCAACTGATTAACATAGAATACTCTGATAATACTCCCCAGTTATCTTTTATGTTTTGGTCTCAACCTTCTACAATCACCACTTCACAGTCCAAATAGTGAGTGACCAATTCTATCCCAGCAACTTCAAACTAGCTCAACACAAACCCTAGGTGATCAAGCTAGATTCGGGTTTAATGGATTAGTTCGAAGTTGGGTGTTTGGAATAGTCACAGATGATTGGGAAAGTTTATGTGGCCTTCTAATGTCTTGGCATTGGTGACTCCTTGACCTCTGTCCACCACCGACTATAGATTTTTGTTCCTTCTTTCTCCCACTGGCTAAACATGCTAAAATCGATTAGCATAGGGCATCAAACTTGAAGTGGTTCGGCAACCTCCACAGCTCTAAGTGTTGGATAAATTAAAGAATATTTCCCTAATTTTATTTTCATCTAGCGGCATAGACAATCCAATGGTGAAAATACAAACTAGGTTGAAACAGATTAAATGAATTCGGGAGCACAGTGTGCATCAATGGACTGGCAGTGGATGTTAATTCATCTAACAGTTCATGGTAGACTAATATAATGAAACACATAAAATATTTAAATGAATGAAAAATACCAAGGATGCATCAAAAATTATTTCACCACGAAGATGTATAAATGAATTTGCAGGGTTAATAAGCTATCTGTTCATCACAAGAATGGCAGTGCCACAAATAGAACAAGATAAGACAAAAGGAACATACTCTGAACTGTGAATCTTTTGTATTCCAAATAGTGCTTCCCCAAATAGTGCTTCCTCCCTCACACTTTACCCTTGATCAAATTTGTCGTGCATGGAATAATGAAATGTGAAACCTTTTTTTTTTTAATTTATGCCCGTGTTGGTTGAAATTTCGACCAACATGGGTATGGATTAAAAAAAAAATCAAAGCTTTCCTTCTATAATCCAACCAAACAAAACCTTTTTATTTGTTGGTCGCATTGTTTGGTCAAAAAATTAGGTCAAATGTACTAGTGATAGCTTTGTGGTGCTTGACCTACAATTTTTCAAGCATGTGAAAATTATTTGCATCATGAGTAGATATGAAATATATGGGTCGTGGTTAATAAATTTATACATACCTGTCTACCTCTTAAAGAATTTTCTAGATCAATTACCATTGGTGTAACATTGGAATCTCCATTACGATGATCTTCCTTAACCAATGAAGCAACACCTTCCCATGTTAATAAGTGACCATTTTGTTGACATAGTTCAATCCATAACGTCATCCAATCAAGATTGTTCGCAATATACAAATGTAGTGCATCCCACTCTCGACCAACTGTATAAAAAAAATAACATTTACAAACAACTTCAATTGAAGATTTATAAGAATTAATTAACTACAATAACATCTTATAATTACCTCTCACTTTCCTCAATCTATCTTTCCCCATCAAGTGCTCCCCTTTGAATTTGTTAATGGCGTTGGGGTCCCAAATGCAATCTACATGCATCTTTGCGGCAAACTTAGTAAGATATTCACTAATGTACACCATGGTCTAGTAAACCATATATCCCTCCACCATAGAACCCTCAGAATGTGCTCTTTGTTGAACCAAACCCTTCAAAAATTTCAAGTATCTCTCAACCATCCACATTGACCTAGTTTGTACAGATCCACACAATTCAATCTCCTCAACTTGATCTATGAGGTAGTGTTCTTGTGCATTGAAAAAAGTAGAAGGTAAACACTTATGCATTTCACACATAAGATGATGAATTTTTCTCTTCCAATATTATATATCTTCTTTACTAATTTCTTTCGATGACAACCACCTAGATGTGATTCAACACACAAAAACATATAAACAATACTTTACAAACAATATACAATAAATTACTGAAAAAGTAAAACAAGTTGCAAGTATAATATCTATACAAAAAATCTAACAAATAATGCTTCTAACCTCATGTATTTTCCAAGATCATTTATAACTTGTTTGCCACTGTTGTCGAAGTGGTGTGGGAGAGAAAGAGGTAGAACGTACTGCGATAATTATAAAATGATCATTTCAATATTTTAGAGAATAATACAATGGAAACTACACGCAGTATACAAATATATAGAGAATAAAAAATAACATAAATTGCCTTAATAAAGGTATGTCAATCATGTGTTTTCATCCCTGGCCCAAATTCACTTTTATTTGATATGAGATTGTTTATGTTCGCAGAAAACCCTATGGGAAATCAAATTTTTTGTATGACTTCTTTTATAGCATTGCTTTGCTACTCTGATAATAACCAAGGAAGGGCACTTATATCAATATGGTCTCCATTGTTATTGCTCGAATGACATTTTTCAATGCATGGTTAGAATCTTCAATGTCACTACAAATTTTGACAATCTTTTCTTTATCACACCTTCCATCCAATAATTTCCATAATATCTATGTTACATTATTTCCAATATACATAGCATCAAAAAAATGCACGATCAAGAGGTGCTCATAGTACAACAACCTGCTAAATTTTCTAGGATAACATTTTAGTCCTTTTGGAAGTTGGTCATTGATGCCTTGACGACCTTCATGAGCATCAATTACATCATCAATAAATAAAAGGCAATATCAAAATATAAATTTCAAACAAAAACCATCAGATTGAATGACATTACCTCATCGATTTATTCTATTGTATTCCAACTTCCATAGGAAAGGTCTCATTTTTCATGGCTTTTATGCAGTCTCTTCTTTCCCATTGAAAACATGTTTTTTGGTAATTTGATACTTATGATTTCTATGGAGAAAGTGCATATACTTATTGAACACATCTTTTCTGAAATTTTTTGAATGACGAGATTTCATCTTTGGACCACAAACTAGACATGCAAATTTTTCCTTTGTTTAAAGACCTATAAGATCATGTATAATTGGATTGAATATGTTGATTTTGATAATTAAAATTATCATGCGCAAACTTAGACATACAATAAAGATGTGTTAGCCCTATAACATACCAAAAAAGAGGTGTTAACAAGAGAACATACAACAAAATTTTGTTAGCCCGGGGGCATCATGTATTGTCCATACAAGCATTGCATGGAATTGAAATTGTCTTTGACCTATTGGCCTATAAATATCATACATAGCGACCCCATTCCATAACGCCATCAGCTCGTAGATAAGGGGCTCAATATATACATTCATATCTTTCACTTGGTACTTACCTGGTTGAATGAACAAATCCATTACATAATTATTATGACTATTTTGATATATTATTTATAATAAATCAACTTAGATGACTATTAAATGAAACAATACCTGGAAAAATCCTTGCCAACATTATGTGCTCCCTCTTTATGGACATCCAAGGAGGAATGTTATTGTTGATAACAAAAATAGAACACAATGAGTAAACAGATCTCATCTCTACAAATAGATTGACGTCGTCTGCAACAAATGAAATCTTGAGATTATGAGGTTCTTCTTTAAAGTGTGGCCAAGTTTCCTCTATGTCCTTAAATGAAGAACCATCTGTGGGCATTAGCATAATGTCATCTTAACTTCTATTGCATGTATGGTAATCCATAAATTGTGCCAAGGTAGTACACCTGAATAATCATTGCAGACGTGGAATAATGGGAATATACCAGAGAACCTTGTGAGGAACCTTTTTTGTTATTTGATCTATTTGATATCTATTAATATGAAAATCAGGGCATTCTGTTGTAAATTTATGTTGTTTATGATATATAATATGATCATTGGGACATGCATGTATTGTTTGATACTCCATCCCAATATCTTTCATAATGGTAGATAGTTCTCGGTACAAGTGAGGTAGAATGTTTGATGGTGGTAACAAACACTCACCTATCAACCTATGGAAAAAGATATAATTAGCATACATGATTCACCCTCTATTAGCAATTTGTGACATTGCTACATTGGATAAACCATTCAAAACCTTGAAGTTCACCAGCAACAATACAGCGGACAGAAGAGTTTTTTGGGAGCCTTTGTATAGGGGCTCACATGCCTTCTCAAGTATAGGTAAATCAAGGTCATCTTCATCGTCGTGATCAGTTGTGCCAGTACTATCATCTTCAATTGTATTCTCTGGCACATGATCAACTACAACAATACCATCATCTTCAATTGTGTTCTTTGTTGCAGGATCATCTTCTTCCATGAAATCATTATCTTCTCCTTGGATATTCACACCTCCATGTTTCTCCACTTGGAAATTCACATTCTCCAGATTGTTATGGTCCATAACATGTAACCCAGGGTGGTTAACCTATATCAAAATGATGACATTAAATTAACCATGACCATGATCTCATCATCAATTGATTTCTTATGTATATAAATTATTAAAAAAATATATTGAAATACTTACCAATGGACGAAAATTGTTCCCCCCTTCAATGTGACCATGCTCTCTATAATGTTTCTTAGTTGTTTTGACTAGAAGTCTTCGAGTCTTTAAGCCCTTACAATTTTTGCAAGGAAAATAACATTTTCCATCACCTTTCCTTTTAAAATTAGCCCACAATCTAGAAATTGTCTCCTTATTTTTCTATAGGTTCATATTGTCAGACATGGTCTTTCTTCACAAGAAAATATTCGGGCTATAATTCTACCAAAAACTTGTCTCCCATACTCTGAATTAAGATGATAACATTGTAATCCATCAAATATAAACATAGTAGCATTAGTACTATATGGTATAAAATCAATCATAAATCCATTAAATAGATTTTGACTACAAAGCATTGTACATTTAATCTAATCATGATTCATATTTGATAGGAATGCTATCCATATTTGACAGGAATGCTAAGAAAATAAAATATAAATGAAAATATAAAATATCCACTTCGACAATGTTGGAGATAAAGTGATTGTTCTGAGAAAGGTTTGGTGGTGAATATCCACATAAGTCGCACACAAGACAACTAGGAGTGTCAATTTGAGGGCATTGTGTAATTATAAATCAGCAGTTGTCACTTGTGGCTAGAGATTACAAAGAACCCTAGAAAAATCCTACAGCTTGGAAATAAGCACTAATAATAGTGACATTAGGTTAATAAATCCCTAAAACCACACTTAGCATTTAAGAAATCCCTACAACCATTAAGTCCATTATCAAATCACCTTCATGTTAGTAATAACTGAGAGGGGGGGGGGGGGCGGTGAATCAGTGGCCTAAAAANGGGGGGGGGGGGGGCGGTGAATCAGTGGCCTAAAAAATTAATCCTTAAATCAACCCTTCAAAACTTATAACCACAAATTATGTCTCAAGTTATCTTCTGTCCTACAAGATGAATGCCTTGAATAGCTTATATCAATTTACAACTTGTCAGATTTCTTTGGTAAACCTTCTTTTGTATGTTTACCGATAAGCGGTCATCTATTTACCAAAATATAGTTAATATGCAGAGTATACTGACAAATCCAAAATTAACTATGTAAGATATAAAATAGTAAAGATATGAATCATACACACATAACACATGGATTTTTAATGTGGAAACCCTATTAAGGGAAAAACCACTAGGACCGGTAACCCAAATTTTCACTCTTCTGAAGTGAACCCTGTTAAGATCCAACCCTGTTAAAGGTTACAAACATACTATTAGGTGTGGCCTTATTAGAGAATTTTATACATAGAGGTTGTCACTTAGTATTGGGCATCTAATGCTACCATCCTTGAATCAGCCTCTTTCTTAGACTGTCAATAGGCATCGAGCATATCCAATGCTACTTTCATGAATCAACCTTTTTGGCACTCTTGAAATGTACCTCAATATATAGAAGAATGTTAAGTCCTTCTCAGTTAAGAGACTTGATGCTTCAATGGTTAAACTGAAACACTATGACCTGTTCATATTGCAACTTGAATTGTAGATTTTCAAATCTTTTTAAGTACATTACCTCTCTAACCAATGTATTAATTCAATCCTTGTGCTCCACACTTTCTACTCTGTAATGTTGTGCTCATTGTTCGTCAGTGTCTGCAGAATTTCTTAGCTCTTCCTTTAGCTTATTTGATCATCACTATATGAACATGTTCTTCATCAGTTTCTCTTCAACATCCTCTCTCTATCCATTTCCCCTTTTTGATCCCAATCGAAAATGAATTAAGCTTGTCTCTTATATAGACATAATATTCATTGTTTCTTGGTTCTTGATTCTTGGCATGATAAACAATCCATCCAATTAGATTTAAAGCATAAATCCCAATTTTTCTCATAGATAGCTTCTTACCAACTATACAAAACATCTTTAAATCAATCACTTATCTCTAGTTGAATAAAACAAAGTAGACAACTAGTTAAGTCTATATTTATCTCTACCAACTAGATATTTTGTCATTTTCTGAACTCTCTATTATGTCGATCACCACTTTAGTTAGTCATCAGTGATAACTGACTATTCCATCAGTGTGACTTCAGTGGTCATCGGGATCTCCGTCCTTGTCTTTTTCGTCAGGCAGCACTGAAATTTTTTCTATCACGTTACTCTGTGTTTTTCTCGTCAGGCAACATTGTAACTCTGTTGGTTGGTAATTCTATGCATTTCTTCATCGGGAAACACTGTGACTTTGTTATTTTACTCTAACCATTAGGTGCACTCCATCAGTGTATTCAGTCACTTAGTGAATACTAGACTTGTATGCATTACTGATTAGCATATCCTTGATTCATGAGTTCTTTGAAGTCTTTGGTAGTATCTCCATGACCATACATATTATATTAAGTTGACATCAATGACAATACAATATATTAACTAATTTAATGCCTTGCATGATCATCAACTTAACATCTTCAAACATTCAATCAGTTACATGTCATGAATCTCTCCCTTTGGCATTGATGACAACATACTATATTATCATACTATACTATTGCTAATACAATATGAAATATATAGTTTCATCAAGATTTTCTAATGTAGCTATTACAAATGTCTGGCTATCCGTAAGCTCAAATAGCTTTGATTTTATTCTTGCAGCTTTTTATCTTTTGATGTGTTGTGTTCTTTCCTTGTGTCAATTTCTCTCCCTTGATTTTTCTTCTCTTTTGATGTCTATTTCTCTTGTTAGCAACTATCCCTTTGTATAATATTTCCATACAATCTCTCTCCCTAAGGATATAATCTCTCCCTATTGGATTAATGTGATAATGGATAATCTCTCTTCCTTTCCAGAAGGATGTGATAATATGGATAATCTGTGATAATATGGATAATCTCTCTCCCTTTGACAGCAATGCCAAACCAATATCTCACAAATATCTGACATTAATGTCAAGCAATCTTTTCTCTCCATCCATAATATATTCCTTGAATTTTCTTTATCCATTAGCAATACAACAATATGTTCTGGTGCTCTGTGATGATATATACCTCTTTGTATATAGATGTAGCTTTGAAGTTTATCTCTTTGCTTGCATCAACATGAATGATATTGTGATAATATGTAGGCTGATGCAGCCTTCTAGTTAGCTTACTGACTAGTAGACAAGGGTCTGACCCCTAGTCTCTTTCTTAAGTACTCAAATGCATCCTTGGGCAGTGGCTTGGTGAAGATATCGACCAATTGTTCCTTTGATTACACATACTCAAGTATCACCTCCTTTGCCTGAACTTGTTCTCTCAAATAATGATACTTGATGGGAATATGCTTTGTTTTAGCATGCATGACTAGATTTTTGGAAATCTTTATTGCACTTGTATTATCACAATAGATAATTACTGGTTCTAAAATTTGCATGTGCATACCTTCCAGTAAATGTTTTATCCATGCAATATTTGAGCAGTTTGTAGCAGCAACAACATATTCTTCCTCTGCAATAGATTGTGAGATGCATCCTTGCTTCTTGCTAGTCCATGTGACAAGTTTGTCACCCATGAAGAATGCTCCTCCAGTTGTGCTCTTCTAGTCATCAATATTTCCATCCCAATCCATGTCGGTAAAGACCTGAAGTTCAAATTTGTCTTCTCTTCTATACCATAAGCCATATTCCTTGGTATTCTTTAGATATCTTAGGATTATTTTCACAATAGTCATATGTGGCTCTTTGGGATTAGCAGAAAATCTAGCAACTATTCCTACTGCATGTGCAATATCTGGTCTAGTATGTACAACATACATGAGTTTTCCAATCATTGATCTATACAAAGTCTAATTTACCTCTGATGATTTGTCCTCCTTTGTTAGTTTGCATCTAGTTTCCATTGGTGTTCCAACTGGTTTGGATTCTTCCATCTTGAATATTTTTTAGTACTTCTTTGATGTACTTGGATTGTGTAATGAAAATACCTTCTCCTTGTTGCATGATCTACAGACCAAGAAATAACTTGATCTCTCCAAACATAGACATCTCAAATTCTTTTCTCATTTCATTTTCAAATGATTTGCATATCATATCATTTCCTCCAAATATGATGTCATCAACAAATATCTCAGCAATCAAAATATTAGCATCAGTATCTTCCTTCAAGTAAAGATTATTGTTTTCACTAGTCCTTACAAATCCAATACTTATAAGATAGAAATTAAGTCATTCATACCATGCTCTAAGAGCTTGTTTCAATCCATACAAGGCTTTATGAAGTCTATATACCATGTTTCTCTTGTCTAGATCTACAAACCTTTCTAGTTGCTCAATGTATACCTCCTCTTCAAGTATTCCATTTAGGAATCCTGACTTGATATCCATCTGGTATACCTTGAATCCTTTGAGTGTAGCATAAGAAATTAGTATTCTTACACCTTATAGCCTAGCAACAGGTGAAAAGGTCTCTCCATAGTCAATACCTTCCTCTTTTATATACCCCTTGCATACTAGTCTTGCTTTGTTTCTTGTGACTTATCCATTCTCATTCAGCTTGTTCCTGAATATCCATTTAGTACCAATGACATTCTTGTCATCTAGTCTTGGTACAACTGACCATGTCTTATTTTTCTCAATCTGCTCAATCTCATCATTCATAGCACTTATCCATTCTTCATTATCAAGTGCAGCATTGACAGATTTTGGTTCAAACTCACAAATAAGACATCTTGTATTTTGAGACTTACTTCTAGTTCTCATACCAACCTTCTTGTCTCCAATGATCTGGTTCTATGGATGGTTCCTTCTTACATATCTTGCAAGTACAGGTTTAGCTCTTTGTCTATCAGCTTGATCATCATTTTGTTCTTCATTAAGTTGTACATCATCTTGAGCAATATTCTGGTCGTCAGTATTTGTAGCCTGATGCTCGAGTGTAATGATATGTTACTCAAAAGCTCTACATTGTTGGTAGGGTAGAGTGTCATGTTTCTCATTGTAAGTAAATCTATTGTAGTCCTCTGGTTCTTTAGTGCTTTCATGTTCATTCTTATCTTCAATTTCATCTATCTTTACATTAGCACTTTCAACAATTTTGTTAGAGGCTTTGTTTAGACATTTATAAGCCTTTCTCTTGGTAAAATACACTAGAAAAATTTCTTCATCACTCTTGGAGTCAAGTTTTCCATTTCTATCATCTTTTAAGATATAACATTGACTGCCAAAGATTTTGAAATAACTTACATTAGGTGTGTATCCATACCATAGCTCACAAGGTGTCTTTTTGGTGTCTTTCTTAAATTGTACTCTATTTAATGTGTAAAAAATAGTACTGATAGCTTCCCTTCAAAAGATGTGGGTGATGCCTTTCTCTATCATCAGTTTCCTTGCACAAACAACTATGGATCTATTCCTTCTTTCAGCAATTCCATTCTGCTATGGTGTTCTAGGTGCAGAGACCTGTCTTTTGATTCCATTCTCATTACAAAATTTAGTGAATTCATCTTAAATAAATTCCCCTCCTCTATTTGACCTTAAGCTTTTTAACTCCTTACCACTTTTCTTCTCAACCATTGCTTTGTACCATTTAAACATCTTAAATGCTTCTGATTTATCTTTTAGAAACATGACTATCATCATTCTAGAGTAATCATCAACAAAGAGAATA
>MU225510.1:348572-359894 GCA_018584345.1 Thuja plicata | reverse complement strand
GGTGGTGCACCAAGTGATGTTGGAGATGACATCACATCATATTTTGATTTTCTATGTGTAGACGAAGATCATCCTATAGAGGTAAATTTAATTATTTATTTTACAACATAATATTAAATTACATATTTATACACATATCAACCATAAGATTTGGAATTTTGGTGAATATAGGAGGGTTGACACTGGGTCATCCAGTGACCGTGCCATCATATCACTTCCACACCTCGAGCTCTTGACCACCCATTTATGGTATGCACTTTCATCTAGATACATATATAAGTACATTTAAAATTTGAATTGATGATGTGTTTGATATATTATTCTGAATTTTGTAGGGTGCTTCATGTAATACTAAGGTCATAATTTCTTCGTGCTCTACCCCACCGGTCAATGCGACTCAACCTTATATACTTGTAGTATGTTTTACATTCATTAATTTAAAGTATTTATATTCTTACTAATTTATGTACAACTTTTATTCGTGCTTATACTATTTACAATTGTAGGATTTTGGATTGTCTCATGTCGTATCACATTTGTGTACAGACTCATTCGTGACACTGGCTATGCGTCAGACATCTAATGTAAATGCTTATGTTCGATAAATTTATAGTCAATTTAAATATAGATCAAAATCATTTATGTATATACAAGTATTCAATTATTGCTTTAAATATGTTGTTTAGGTGGACACCACCATGAATCTTGGCATGGCTACAGGATTGAGCCAAATCCAGCCATCGACATTATCCTTTAAGGTCATGATTAAAATTAATTTTGCATTGTCTATTTTGTACCTGTCTTTTATAGGTCTCGACTATCAAAATTTTGTAATGTTTGTTTTTACAGGACTTGACTGCATCAAATTTTGATGTTACTGAGAGAGGACCTCCTTGTCCCACTAAAGGCATTAGACCGCATGGATGAATGATAAAATTTTAAATATGTTCATTAATATTAATTTTTTAAATAGTTAAGTGAATTATGCAAGTCAGTTGAATTATATATCATTTTAGTCTTTTTAAAATATGACTTGACTGCATCTATTTCTGATGTTGGTGAGACAAGACCTCCTTGTCCTACTGAGGGCATTAAACCACATGGACATAGGGTAAAGTTTGAAATGATCATTAATATTATTTTTACTTTTTAAGTGAATATGAAAGTCATTTGAATTAAACACACATGGTCTTATGATGTGCTCTTTTAAAAATGTATAGGAGGACAAGGTGCATCATGATGGTGCATCCCAGTCACCTTCACATGGAGTGAAGAGGACTTTTGATTAGCTAGATGAGCAGATTTAGACCTTGTTATTATATGATGGACATTTCATACTTTGTTTTCACATATTAGACCTTGTTGTACATGTTATCGAGACTTTTTATAATGTTATTTGGACTTGTGTTATTACGACTTGTTATTATATATTATTAGGACATTTTACCATATTATTTGTACTTGTGGTTTGAATCTAGATATATATAAGTTTACATGTAATATATGAGTTTTTCTAAATATTAATTATAATTAAATATCAATTATAATTGACAAGAGCAATTGATTTTAAAAATATCATTAATCAAATAACTTATTAAATATAATTGGCATGCAACAATATATAGATGTAACTAATATAGTCATGAAGATTAATTTGAACTATGAAATATGGATGTACAAATAATTATATATCATTATCCATTAGTGAATGTATAGGACAATATAAAACTATGCATTCAACTTATATTTAAAACGAAATTGGACATGGATAAAAGTGAGCTCATGTATTTTATAAAACCAAAATTGGATGAATACAAGTGTGCTTTGAACTA
The DNA here is from genome assembly GCA_018584345.1 of Thuja plicata. Lineage (NCBI taxonomy): Eukaryota > Viridiplantae > Streptophyta > Pinopsida > Cupressales > Cupressaceae > Thuja > Thuja plicata. The sequence continues at coordinate 358,062 of MU225510.1, read as the reverse complement.
TATAGATAGTTCATGTCTATGCTCTTCTAGAGGTCCTGCATCATAAAAATGAATGTTGAAATTATCCGAGAAAATATGTATATTTAAATATAAAATTCATTTATAGGATTCAAAAGTTAAATAAATGAATTACACGAGCACCTAGTATTACAACTTTGATTATCCAAAAATTGTAAAGTGCACAATTTGTCTAACATCTATGTTGTCCATTTATACTTGACACCTGAAAACCAAAGTAATTAGCTCTACATATGAGACTTCAAAGAAGACATGTCTACATATAAAAAAAAAATAATTAACAAAAACTTACATGTATGAATTTGATTCAACCTAATGTCCCATCAACATCCTCTCTTTCTGCAATGCATCTATGATTGCCTCATGCTCTTCCATTGAAAGTGTCCATAATATTTTATTAGTAGGTATCCATTTGTATATTTCTAATTTGATATTTTTTTCCACTAACAAATGGGAATAATGTATAATTTTCTTTTTTGATTGGTACTCTTCAAAAGCGTGCAAACCATTCCTTCTTGTTAGGTATTTGCATATCCATGTACCAACATCCCTAACAGACCCAACTGGATACTGAAAACCATCATCATCTACTTCATGACATATCAACTTTTTATTAGGTTCTACACATCGAGCTAGCCAATAATCACTCTTCTCTTCCTTATCCTCGGGTACAACAACAACATACACATGTCTTGGAAAGCAAAATTAAGTATATACATAAAACTAAAAATTCTTATATGTTTATTTAAAATAAAATCATAAATCATATGACATACATTAATAATGTAGTTTAAAGTTTTACATGAAATCGAATTAAATTACCAGGTTGTATGAGGTCTGAAATACGATCATAATCTTCTGATGGAAATGCATTATTTAGGTCTTGATTTCTTATATCATCTTGATATTGTGGCTCACTAGATGTTAAGGATTTATGTTTCCATTCTTTAACCCATTCCATATTCTCGCATTCTTCACATTCACCCGCAACACAAAATTGACAAAAAACATACAAGTTCCCTAGTCCATATAGTCTAAGTGTTAGAATTAGAACTCATAAATGAATGCCATTTAGCACACCCAATGATTGTATCATAATCATATCTTGAAAGGATATTATTCTCTTCAAATAGCCAAAATAAATGTCTGATTGTAGAGTTCTGACTTGATCCTGTAGACAAACTTGTTTTACACAACTCAACAATTGCAAGAGCATCTTTAAATTTTGCCTTTTCTTAAAATTGAGTTTCTATCTACATAGGGCTCTCTTAAAAAATGCACCAGCACCATCTTGTTCTCCTTTACCATGTCCAACCTAAAAAAACTCCAAATATATTGGATATTAATTTTCTTATGTGTCCTTCTCAACCAATAAAACATTCTAGCAGTCTTGAACTGCGCTATACAATTATCTTACCATATTAGATGTTGTGTTATATAATTTATCTCTCCCTTAAATTCTCATAAAAGTTCTTACAGAAATACTGGACAAACTCTGACGAGTGCAATTTATTATCACTCATATAGAAATGATACTTCTATACTATCAGATGCATGCCTATAAATAATATGAACAAATATTGTTACTTGCAATGAATTATAATATTGTGATTGGATCTCATCTTGTGGTGCAAGTGTGTAGTTCTCTAAAAAGTCAACGACTGAAAGTATACTACCAATTGGAAATGTTTTCTTGCATATGCAAAACTATCCATCAAGCCATCTAGCATTTTGAGGGTGTTTCACATATTTAGGTACAACCTTATTCTTGAATTCATTCATAAATGCATGAACACTAACTTTTTTCAGTAATTAGATCACACCATTTTCCAGCATTTCCGTCCTTCAATGGATACTCAATATTTTTAAATCTTTTTACATCAACTAATTGATGACCAAAGTCAATTGAAATATTTTTATGCAAACATTCATCTAAAAATTCAAGATTGCCACATATATCACATACACCAGAAACATATGAATTCAAAAGAAAAAATGTCTCATTAGGTGGGTTAAAAAACAAACCTAATATAAACTCTTTTACATTTTGAGGTGGTATATTTATACCACATTCCTGCAACATTTCATTAGTATGCATGGTAGAACATATAGATTGAAATACATCATAATGATAATGAAATTGAACATGAGTTTTGCAACAACACCTTACTCTTTCCTTGTTAATTCTTACATACCATGTTTTATATTTTTCAAAAGATCTTTGACTAATACTAATAGTTAACACCTTAACATCCAAATTATTTTATACAATTCAGTTTGAGTCATATTCAAAATATGTTTTGGATGTGGATCACAAATTTTTGAGCTGACACTTAATTTAAGAATGTCTTGCATTAGGTGATACTCTTGTATTATCATGCCAAAAAATTTCAATCAAAGTTTTGACTTCACTAGTAAGTTTCATGTCAGACCTTGGGAGTCTGCCACTAAAGCTCTACAAATGGTTCGTCGGATCACTTTCAAAGTTAACTCTTCTCTTTAAAGCTCTTGCTAAAGTTTTACAATAAATATTAAGATATCCACTTGGTTTGTTATCATTCTTTTATCATAAGTATTTTTGTTTACTAAAGTTGTTTTTATTACTCGTTGTGCTTCCTATCTTTAGAATGACTTTTATTTCCAATTGTGTCAAAGGCACTAGCAATGGTTGATACAAATTGTTTTAGAGACTCATCCTTCTTCTTGGATTTCACATAAATGCCTAACCTCTTCATCACTTTTTACATTTTTGTCATTTTAATTAGTTGTAACATTAATTCACATTGAAACCCAAATTTCTTATTATAAAAAAATTGTATAAACAATTTAGTCGCATGTGTCCTAATGTGTCTCCATGAAACCAAACCACGTAAATTATCTAGCACATCACTTTTAATTTGAAATTATTCATTCATTTCACTATCATTCAAACGGGTTTCTTCCTCATTTTGTGTTTGTGTTGGAATTAATGAGAAATGTGTACCAAGAGGGGAGGGGTGAATCAATACCTCTAAAACTTTTGTATCCTTTAATCGATTAACCTTTGTGCAATCAATTGTACATCCATTCATCTGATCTATAATATCTTAATGTGAGTTATATCACTTCATTAACTTAACATACATGTGAACATTCATAGAAACATTCATGAAAGTAGCTAACACATAACACAAGGTATGATATCGCATAAAACTCCTGTGAGGAATTAAAAACTGTGGTGGGGATGGTACCCACAAAATCTTCACTATCTGCAGATTGGAAGGGGCCGGTTAAGGCTTACAATTTGATCACTTCTGATGATCTACCCTATTAAGAGTATCGGTGGAGACCTGTTAAATTCTACTCAGTTAAGAGCTTTAACAACACTATTGAGTGTGCACTCGGTTAAGAGATTTATAGTTGGACTATTAAATCCACCTTCCTTGAAAGGATTTTTACACTTTTCTCCACTTTTTAGAATGATAGAAAATTACAAATTGACATGGTAAATGAAATCTCCTATTGCTGATACAGATCCAATTAAGTTTACATGAATAATATTATCACCTTATGTGATTAAGTAATACCTCTGATTCTCGGTAGCCTCTATTCTTGGTTCTTGCTAGCCAAATTCACCTTTTGTTGTTGTGGTTCTTGAAACCTTCAATTTGACCAATATATGTGCTCATAGGATTCATTCATCCTCTCTTCCATATTCACATCCTTTTCTAATGAATGATTGCATCATCTATTTATAAGATGGATTGACATCATCAAGTTTCACAAAAAACAATGTTAACTCTAAGATCAGGTTTACAACTTTTACCTTGATCTCCTAGTCTATGTGTTTTAAATCAGTTAGACTGATTAAAGCACTTACATTCATGTTCTTTTTCCCTAAAGAAGTGGATTTAAAAACAAATCAAGGTTCTATAAATAGATTCTAACTGTTTTATCTGACATAGAGGTCAAATCCAATTTTTGTGGGCTGTAACTAATTCTCGGTTTCTGTCGGTCGGTTATGCTCTATAATTCTGTTGACTATCTTTTGGCTTTGTACTCTCAGTTCTATCTTTTGGTTTACACTATATCTTGCACATCGGGTTCCTCTTTATCCTTCTTCTTTACAATTTTTGTGTACACACAAAGTTTGTATCGTCAGTTAACTTTGTACTTAGCCATTTTTTGGTGATCTCTTTATATCTTATTTTTTGTTTGCTCTTTGTTCTTTCTTTCAGTGTATGCTTACTAAAAATGTTGTTTGCATACTAATACAAAATTAATGTCATCAATCTCCCTCTTTGACATTAGTATCAAAAACTGATATGTGCAAAATACTAACAAAATGTTAAGTATATACAACATATATAATCCTTAGTCACATCCTTAGTCATTTCATGACTCCCCCTATGTATATGTTGATATAGTACTGTATACTATATGAATATCTGTATATATCATATACTTATCATTTTCCCATATGAATATACATATACATATAATTTTTCATCTGAATTCATATCATTTTCCCTCTTTTTTAATATTAAGGGCAAAGGTCTATACCTTAGAGATTATCAAAAATGTGGGAGTGTGAAGACTTCATGTCTTCCATCATTTTCTCCCATTGTTCCTTCAAGTTATCTATAGCCATGTGCTTGAGTGTTATCTATGAATGCTTATCATAGATTTTGTCTGCTACAGACATCTCAAAGGTTGCTATCATTTGCCTAGCTAAACTGATATGTTGTTGGAGCAGTGTAAGATTGGGTAGAAGTTGAGCTTGGAGCTCGGTGACTTCTTCCCTGAAGTGTGTCTCTGCTTCCCATAGTTCCTACCTTAACCTTTTTTATCTCAATGTTCTACTCATAATACATCTTTAGTGCATTGTCTCCATCGGTGGTTGAGCTTTGAGCACTGCTAGCTAGATCTGTATCTAACTTTTCTATGTTGTCACTATTCGCTTTAGTGAACTTTTCTATTGTGCTCAGTTGTTGAATCAATTAAATAAATTTAGTTATAATTGGATCTAATTTAGTAATGAATTCTAAAAGCTTTACCTTGTTGACTGCCACTTGTTGGCTGATGTTCTCAATGATTTTCTGTTGGTACTTAAGCTCTTCTCTTTCTTCAATTGCCTTCTCCGCATCAATGTTCTGTCTGGTAATTACTTCGGTGAGAGTGGCTAGTTGATCAAGAATTGACTTACTTTGATCAACATCAATGTTGGGTACAATCTGGTGCAAGATTTCCCTAGTTGTCTCCAGTACCATTGAGTCTCAGTGTTGTTTCCTTGGCTTCTCCTGTAATGCCTTCCTTTGGCATATTTCACCGTATTCTTGTAATGCTTCAAAATCAAGTGTAGTTGGGTCACATTTTGGTATCTCAATGATTTCGTCCAAAGTGACTTCCAACTTATTCTTCTTAGATTTCTTCTTCTTCTTTTGTGTAGCACTTGAGTGCAGTACCATTTCCCATTTCTCGACTTTCTCAGTTGTGCTTGATGAAGTTACCTGTTGTGCTTCTTTTTCTTACTTTGTATCAGTTTCAAGTTGTCAGGTGTTTGTAGACATCTCCACATTAACCTTCACATTGTCGGTAGCACCTTTGTCAGTTTCCTCAAGAGTGCCATCTTTAGGTTTATCTCCTTCATCGGTGTCCTTAGCTTCATCATTCTTTGTTTCTGCATCCTTCTCTATTGTGTCTGCATTTGCTTGCTTTGTATCTCCTTATGTAACCTTATTAGTATTGGTTACTTTTTGAGTGTCTCCGATGTCTTGGTGACCATCGGTTTTGTCATTCTTTCCTTCTTCCCTTGCATCCTCGAGAATATCCTTTTCATGTGACTTGAATTTCTCTTGTAGAATATTGATAGCTTGTATCAATATTTGCATATTTCCTGGTATGTTCACCTGTGCAGTATCAACTGTTATGTCATGCACATCGGTTGTGTCCTTGGTAGCAGTGACATCTGTATCTTTCTTTATTTCTTCTGTTGGATCATCAGTACTGTCAATGATTGCGTTGTCCACAATGTTTTCATTTGTGGTGTCAGGCCATGACTCATCTGCAACATCCATTTTCTTTGTTCTCAGTTGTGTCTTCTTCTTCCTTGTCAAACTCAACATATGTATAATCTTTTGTATCTTTTATTAAGATCTATTCTTGAGTTGCCTTAACAACATCTTGTTTTTGTAGGTCTTTCTCGGGGCTATCTTCCTTAGTAGGTCTGTTTAGAATTTTACACCATTTCTTATGTGTTTCTTGCTCAAGCTCTATAAGCTTCCCTTCGAGAAATATGTAGGCTCTCAAATTCGGTGAGAACTCCTTTTTATGTTTCTCCATCATCTCATCAATTTCTTCTTTCTTTTATTCAGGAGGCATGAGAGTAACAAGTACTCTTTCTCTTATTTCCTTCTCACTCTTCAAAGCAAATGTCCATCTAGCATATAGTCTGTCTAAGAGTTCCCTTGGTACATTTTTTCTTTCAACTCAATTGGTACATATTTGAACTTATACATTTTTTCTATGATGGCGTCTTCAACTTTGTTCTAATCTTCACACTAGCAAATTTTACCCTATTTTTCAATGAGGATTAGTCAATTTTTTGAGACCCATTGGTCGAATCGACGACAAAAACTATCGTCAAAATTTTTGCATCGCTTATTCGATAGGCAAAGTGCTCTTTGACATATCAACCTTCTTAGTGGTTGAATTATCGATCGAATATTTGTCTAAAAAATCGCTTGAAGCTGGAAGAATTGCAGATCAAACCTTTTATCTAAGCGACCAACGTTCATCGAAATTGTGACCACAGTTGGTTGGAATTGACGTCGAACACATAGCAGTCTCATTAAAACATAAAATACATTATTTCTCTTTTGCAACCAAAGTTTGTCGAAATTGACGTCGATCACATAGCATTCTTATCGAGCCTACTGATATTACAACATTGAAAAAGTGACCAGTACTAATTTTTGGTTAAAATATATATATATATATATATATATATATATATATATATTATAGAATGATCCAAATAAAAAAAAATACATAGCGTAAATATAAAAATGGTACACACAAGCTCAATGTTTTGATCTCAAAAAGGTAGAATGATAAAATCCCCAAATATGAAAGCTCCTATGTTGCCACACGTGCTTCCCTGTCTATGCAGTCAATCAATGAAAACCCCCTCAGTAATCACACATCTTCCATGTGTCTCTTAGCATTGATTAAATAATGAAGGTATGTTAGTTTGAGCTTCACTTGGTTTCGAGAATACTTTAATGTTCTCTACTTAACAAGGCCAACCACGTGAAGGTGGAAGCTCATCTGGCCCCTCCCAGAACACTCTTATGACCCTTTATGATACTTCAAGATCTCTAAGATGTATTCTTAGGGATCATAAAGGGTGATAAAGGGTCATAAGGGATCCTGGGACACAACATATGAGAAACATAAATGTAGGCATCATGGTCACAATTGTTTAGAGACACAACATAATTCAATGGTATACCTAGACAATGCAATGCAACCACTACTCCAGTTCTAAGTTGGCACTGAACGATCCAAAAAACATAGATAAGGAATAAATTTAGAGAGCGGAGGAGGGCCATAACAATCAAAATAATATACCTCTTCTCTCTTAATTTATTCCTTATCTATGGTTTTTGGATCGTGCAGTGCCAACTTCGAACTAGAGGAGTAGTGGTTGTGTTGCATCGTTTAGGTATACCACTGAATTATGTTGTGTCTCCAAACAATTTTGACCATGATATCTAAATTTATGTTTCTCAGCTATTGTGATATCTACATTTATGTTTCTCAGCTATTGTGATATCTACATTTATGTTTCTCAGCTATTGTGATATCTATATTTTTGTTTCCCAGCTATCGTGTTTATGTGCATGTTCTTTATGTGTTTGGCTTCTCTCCCTCCTCCAAAATAAGATTTTCCCACTCCGAATCGAGAATGCATGTGCAAATGCGTACAATATATAGTGTTAGAAGGCACACAACACAACTTGACCTTCCTTGTAGGTTCTGGATCATACAGGAGCATACTGGATTCAACCCCGGGTCAACACTTCAATGACATCAGGAAGTGATGCAAAATTTGCTATCTTTAGTCATTGCAACACCATCAGGTGCCAAATTCATCACAATATGATCACTAGACATGGTTGTATGTCTTCTAATTTTAAGTTGCACTGTCTACTGATCACTAGACAACGCAACTTAAAAGTAGAAGACATACAGCCATGTCTAGTGATCATATTGTGCTGAAGTTGGCAATTGATACTGTTGCAAAGACTACAGATAGTAAATTTTGCATCACTTCCTAATGCTGTTGATGAGCTTCCACCTTCACGTGGTTGGCCCTGTTAAGTAGAGAATGTTAAACTATTACGCATGTGCATAGTCAAGCCATACACTTCTTCTTTCCTCTCTATTTCCTACACCTGTATATATGGCTACACAACTAGATGCATGATATAAAATTCATAGTTTATTACATACAAGACTGTAAGATAAGATACATCAATAACTTAGCTAAATCAATCATAAGGTATTTAAAACTAGTATCATAAAGAGATGCAAAATATGTAAAATATTGGTAAGGGGTGGCAAGATCAAAGAAGAACTTAAAAGTACAAGACCTAAGGGCCAGACCTAATGCCTCAGGGGCTCCTCATAGATGGCCTTGCCTACGTAACTCACAAAGACATCATAGTTCAGGTTTAACTTTAACTTTAACAATAAATAATTAGAGCTACATACCCTTGAAGAGAGAGATATCGTAATATGATTGTTTCTCTCAGTAGTAATACATCATTCTTTGGGTGCTGCTACAGTGTGAGACATCAAGGCTTCGATAATCACTATTCCCTTATAGCATTTCACAGCATAACTTTAAATAATACACGACTATATTCCAAATATTATAATTATTTTCATTAAACCCAACGGTTCGTAACTACAATGGAGAACCAATTCTTGTAAGATATTAAGGTCATAATATCCATGATCCGAAACCTACAAGGTTTATAATTGCATGAGAGGAGATACATATTACAACTAACTAAGGGTGAATTTATCAAAATATGTCTAACGTATCTACATGAAATTCTAAAAAAGTTTCACTATCTACAATAGCCCTCTGTTAATCACATTTATGCATATGGAACCAACAAAGTACTGCACAAACTACACAAAGAAGGCATCACCGAAACATGATTTCTGCTTTCGCCATTGAAGCAATCTCAGCAGCACTAGCTGCCTATCGAGCCTTACACAAGTTGCAATCATTTCCTAAATTAGGTATAGACATAGATGGGGTAGATGTAAATGTGGTTTCATTGGCCCATCGAAATTATTGACATCCATTATTTCCCTGCAATACCAAATCTACATCAGTTCTTCCTAAAATGATTACTTGTCACGTTACTTTTAAACATAAAATATAATTCCATATCCAGACCTTTTTCCTATTTGG
>MU225510.1:315231-327548 GCA_018584345.1 Thuja plicata | reverse complement strand
TGCGCTATGGTCCCTAAACAAGCTTTTTGAAAAAGGGGTTTTTAAACCTGCCTACTAAAATGTATTTTCTACCATGTGGGTATTCAAATAAATTACATATTTGAAAACTAGACTCTGAGAAATACATTTCTTATTAGTTGATTTTTATGAGATTCAATCTCTAGGTGCCTCAAATTTTGACATTAATTGACAGAAACTTTAAAAAATAGGGAAAAATACTTCCACATTTTGCCCAAAAGTGGGACTCAACTTCTTGCAGCCACCCTTTTTGCACATTCAACATATCTTTTGAAGTGGTGTTATAATTAAATGCGCATTAATTTTGATTGATCATGAAGGAGGTAGAGTGATCTTTCTCAAATTTTTGGATAAGTTAGAGATAATTAAAACTGATCAAGAGTACATATTTGAAAGGACCGTTTGATTTCATTAAAGATGTCACGATTATGGAATGTATTAAAAATCTTATCAGAGATATGAATTTAAACCTCAAAGGTTGTGCTACATTTCTAATTAGTCTCAACGCTAAGTGAAGGGATAAAAATAATAATTGAAGTTGCATACATCTGAACTTGAAAAGACTAAAGGGACAAGTTGTCACTCCCTAGAGAAAATGTGATGCAAGAAATAAAATTTGAATGTGCGAAGTCTATTAGATCATGCTTGCATTTAATGAAGGAACATGACTACATGTATCAAAAGATGATGGGTTTCTTATATGTTTTTCTTCTATAAAAGGACAAGGATTAACTTAATCACAACAAATTTTAATTACGAGTTGAAGTGATGGGTTTACCAACAATTTTTGATCCCTAGAATGAGAATCCACATCAAGAGATGCAACCAAATTTGTTGGATACATAGGAGGATCAATATGATGTTCTTAGTAGCTTAATTACTACTTCTTGGGATCTTAAGACTAGTTGTGCATCCTATGAAAGTGACATGTTTGAACTGGAATCAGAGCAAGACCGGGAAGAGTTGCATGACGTAGTTTGAGAGATCCAGAGGAATGATGATGGCTGGGTCCCTGACGACATCAAAGATGAACTGTTGAACATGCTTAGATTTATTCGACTTGATGAACCTCATTTTCTATAAAATTAATATTAAAAAATTGTTACTTCTAAGAGTAGGGTTTGTTTAATATAGGGTTATAATTTGGAAAGGACATCAAGGACGACTTTGTTCTTTTTAATTAGTTTTCCTTAGTGTTTAATTTTAGTTTATTTTTTTTCATTGTAATTAAGTGATCAAGTTGCAAGCTAGTTTTTACTTAGGAATAGTCATATCGGTTTGAATCTTGTTGCATCCCTTGATTTTTTTATAAAGAGGGATTTCAAAATCAATGATAGGCGAGACAATTTCTAGAGATACTGAGGCAATTTTTTGTAATGACTAGTAAAATGTTGCAACTAGAGCACACACCAATTGTACTTCTTTTTTTAATATTAATATAAAGAAACCTATTTTTTCTCAATTTGGAGATTGTAAGTTCATTCCCTTCATTTCAAGTTAGTCCTCTGTGATTATTGATTTCAGAATCATTTACTACCATTAATATATCTGGTGAAGTATTAATTTAAGTATATAACCTAGATAATCAAAGATTTCATACAAAGTGTTGTCCATGCATCCTTGTCTAATTGCTTTTCTTAGGGACATTAAAACCAATTAGACTATGGTTTATATTGTAAATGAATCTTTCCTATATATGGTAGTGGATGATATATAATACTATCTCTCAGAGTTATATGTGAGGATCTTAATGAATTTTGACTATATTTTCCCAATATTGAGTAAGGAACTTGTCTAAGGTTAATTCAAAAGGAAAGTTTGTCTTTTAACGCTCTGAAATTCACCTATATCTACAGTCTGAAAACAATACACTTTTCATTTATTTATTACACAAAGCAATTCTAAGTTTACTCACAATTTGATCTTTTTCAAAGTACTTACTTGCAATAGTTGAAAGAGAATATTTGAAGTGCATCATAATCCTCTATAAAAGTCCTAGACTTGGAGGATAAGTTATAGGTATAGGTTTACCAACCATGGTTTTGCAGAACCAAAATTGCAGAAGTTCAAACCTTGTCCTTGGTTGAACTTGTTAGTTGGCCTGATCACTTGGGTTTCCCATTATTATATTGGAAAGTCTATAGGAAATCCAATTTTTTGATTTGGCCACCAATAGACTGGCGACTATTTATGTTTTAATTGGATTGCATCTAAAGTCCTAATTGATAGGTTGATTGATAAACGTCTATAACTTTCAAGTGGTCTAACATTTTTGAAATCTGAAACATGTGTCTCATTCTATCCTTTGGATATAGTTATAAGAAAATAAATAAATTTTATTAACTTTTGACCAAGTTAAGGTGGTCAAACATGCGATTTTTTTTTTTTTTGAAAAATTTGTAGTAAAAAATCGCAATTGATTATTTATTTAGAAAACAATTACAAAAAAACATGCATCACATCTAGACATGAGTCTTCTACTTATATCTAGTATCTTATAAAAAATACTATCATTTGATTATGGTTAGGGTGGTAAGGCGTACACCTACTTCTCATATTGTTCCTAAAATTTACGTACTACTGCATTGAAATTTCAAATTTTCACCAAATAGATTATTTTTTTTTGAAAAAAAAAATATATATCTTAGAAAAAAAATTCAATTTCCTACTAATTCTCTTCTTAAATTATTTTGATATAAGGTTGATAACTTAAGGGCCTAATTTGGCCCCTCATAATCCTACACATACCCTACTTTTTTACCTTTTCTTTAAGCTAATTGAGAAATTGACGAAGGATAAAGGTTTAGCTAATCAATGTAGAAAACCACCTCAAGCCTTGAAAGGAGATAGATTTTAGTTTCTTGAGTATTTCCATACATCACCTCTACCATCTCATCTCGTAGCCATAAACTTTATGTCTATGTCAAATTAGTCTCTTACTTTGTTTGTGGGTAAATTTAATTTATTTTAGGCTTTGTACCAGTGATTGTCCACTCTTTAACTTGGTGTTGGATAGGGTGTAGGTTTTGGGAAGGCCATCCATTCCTCTTTATGCATAGTTAATTTTTGTATAGTCTGACAATATGGATAGTAGATTATTGTACCATGGTGGTTGTAGTTATTGGAAATACAATTTCTTAAAACCATAAAAAATTGCAACCATAATATCTAAAAAACTCCAAATATTTTCAGCTATAGCTATTGGGAAATGAAAATCACCAAGCTATTGCAAACAACTTGGTTGGCTTTGTAATTATTTTTAAAATTAATTGGTTGAATCCATCTAGATTCTTGTATAGATTCTACGTACCTCTTAACTCTAGCAAATGATGGGACCTTTGTGCTTCATTATCAAGTACTCCTCATTCTATTCAAACCTTTTTTTATTTACCATGGTGCAAATTTTATGTCCACGTTTTTTCCTATTAGGGGAGAAGCTCTAGTAGTTGACCACCTTAACTTTGTGCTTCTCAAAATCCTATGTGGAAATTTCAAATCGCTCCTAATTTCTTACAACAACTTACTTGGTAAATCCTTTTCTTATAACTAAGGTTTTAGGGGCACATCATCAATTATGCTTCCACATCCAGATGCTTTTTTTCCAAGGTGTCCAAAACAACCCAAAAAAAAGGTGTGACCAATTGTTGTACAAAAAGGGTACCCATACTTGTGTAGGTGACGTGACATTAGGTGACTGGTTACTTTTTAGAACTAAGGATATATTTCATTCAATTATGAGTAGTCATCATTGTACTAAAAAATTTAAAGTCACAACTATTGGTGCAATATTGTCAAAAATATTGGACATTAAGTCAACAAGTATTGGTATTAAATCGATAAGTTTAGGTACTAAATCAACAGCTATTATCACAACCATTGGAATGCATTCTAGTATTAGATCATTTCCCCTACAAGCCACAATGATTTTGAAAAATTAATGGAGGAATTCATTGCCTATAATGGAGCAGTAAATTCATACAACTTGATACAAAATAAAGACCTCACATGAGAATGCTTATTTGATTATTATCATAAACGTGTGTTGTTCTTGTAGCTGGTATGAAAAATAAACAAACAACAAAAGAAAATTCTCCCACACAAGTGTTTCAATGGAAAAAATTTGAGGATGTCGTCCTACATCATCTTATCTTGCCTAACCTATTGTTAAATGGAAAAATTATATTATTTTATGTGTTAGTTATTTTCTCATAATAAAATAGTTAACAAATGATAATGGCATGCTATTATTTTTCTTTTATAAAAAGAAAGTTAGAATAAATATATATTTTATTTTATTATATAAAATAGTTGCAAACAAAAATAGAATCTTTTCAAGTTATCCCATGATTTTTTCTTAGAGAGTTAGAATGAAGATTTTTTTTTCACACATAGAAAGAGAACCATTCTCATATTATGGTGTGATTTGTTCCATAAAATTAGAATGATAATATTTTATCTCTTCATATTAAATAGATAGCATAATGAAAATAGAAATTTTATTTTAAAATATATAATTTTTGTTTCAATAGAATTTAAAATTATATTTTATTTAATAATATAGAAAAAGTTAATAGAATTGTTTTCATATTATGGTGTACTTTTGTTCTATAAAATTAGAAATGTTTTTAAAAAAATAGTTCTTATTAAATATTGATTTTGTTTATTCTTGTTCAGAACGTTCCCTACATCATACATAAGAAGTATTTAAGTTTTGGCACCGGATGCATAGTATCCATGGTGAAAACCAAATTTCTAACTGAATCAAAGATGGTGATGCCTTTGCCATTGAATTTGTGGGATTTCTTCCAACTGCGAAGGTGGAGAAGAGCAGAGTGAAGGGTGGTCAAGCATTCTTTCAATGAAAACAACATGATGTAATAAGAGCCTGCGAGAGGGTTGTAGAAAGCTCCTGAATGGGTTGAATTAAATCCTTAGTCTGAATCATTACTCATCACAAAAGAATGGGATGCAAAAACAACATTTGATTTCACATGCATTTTCTACATGTATTCATAAATAGTATGAACATTTAGAATGAGACATGTTTTTTTATATAAGCAATGGCAAGAGGGTGCTGATCAGAGGTAAAATAAAAAGCTAACTAGGATGGAATTAACAACATATTAATTCAACCATTCTATGTCTATCAAAAACAAAAATGAAAAAGCTATACCAACATGAACGTAAATTATCCGAACCCTACATATAGATAGTATCAAGTTTAAACAGTCAAAAAATTAAACCATGCCACGCAGGGCTATTAACTAGAATTAAAGTATTAAGTTTAAAACTGAAATTAAAAAAACAAGCCCAAGCCTAGGGCTTGAAGTAAGCAGTGCCAGAGATAACATCACCACCTCGGTCCAGCAGGAGAGTTATTTTCCATTCCATAAGCACTTGGAAAGAAACAGGTCAGCCCACTCTTCATTCAGAAACTTGAAGAGCTCATGTTTTCCTTCAACAGACTCCTTCCCCCCAGAGGAATTCTCATTCATCAGAAATAGGGTACTAGAGGAAGCATGCATAAACCTGGGGGAAAATTTGCTGACATCGGCTAGTCTCCTGTTAGTATTGGCTAGGTCCCCATTAATCTTAGCCACCATATTTTCTAGATTAGCAATCTGGTATTTGATTCTTCCCACCAAGGCGCCACCCTAACACTTTTGGGGTTCTCAACCATAGTGTCTTTTTAAATGGTGGGGGAATTGCCTTCCTTACATTCATCAACAACGGCATTGTGCCCAAAAAATATTTCCCCTCCTCTTGGTAAGAACAGTTCTTATCATCTTCCCGGCTGGGAGATCCCACCGAGACATCCTCCTGATCGAACAACTCTTTCATTTCTCTTTTACCCTTTTCTTTGGCCACACGGGAGGAGCGACGGGTAGTGTTGGGTTGAGGGTTGGTATCCTGAGGGTATTCCAGGTTAATGAAGATTTTTTTTTACTTTTTTGAGGGTCGCTGGGAGGAATCTTCATGGGTTAGGTCATGTTTGGAACTAGTTCGAGAGCCAGGGGTAGGCTAGGTTTCAGATGATTTGTGACTAGCAGCAGGGGTGGAAAATCTAATAGGGCCCGAGGGCATGGGAAAACCATGATTAAGGGAGACCGAAGGTGACAAAGGCTCTTGGGCAGCTTGGGTGATTTCCACAACAAGAGGAGGATAGAGGGCACGGTGGAAATTATAAATTCAAAAAATTAGCCCCTGATGAAGGTAAACATGTTTCTTCCCCAGCGAGATGGACGCATTCACATCAGCTACATTTGACTCCAAAGAGTGTAAAAGATAAAATGATAGAGAGATCAAAAGTTTGTGCCTAAGGTGGTTTAAAAATGGGAGGTGGTAGTTATAGAATGTACTGTAATAACCCTCCAGCGTGAAGTATCTCATGACCAACTTGCATATCTTTGGCTAGAATTTGGGCAGGTCTAATGTGTTGTATCCACCATTTTTCGACACTAGCTTGTGTTCATTTGCAAAAAACTGGACAAAGTCCATTTTTTCTTTGTATTTTTGTAGTTTTCTTCCATTTTCAGTCCGTTGTAGGCATCCCTGTAGCTTTGCCTATGACCTCTTCATTGATCTCAAACATGATCCCATTTATGGTGACCATTCTTTCATTCCAGGTTGTAACGAATTGCTAAGAAATCATTTGGTCATGTCCTGTCAAATTCTTCATGGAGGACATAATCCCTCCCTCTTTGAAAAAGTACATTACCATTGGGTCTGAGGAAAATTCTTCCTCAATCTTGTCTAGTTCTATTCTATGCTGGTCACTACCCATATTTGCAGAGTACTAGACAACGACGCACACCTAAGAATTAGTCGAACAAGAGTTCTTCGAAGACCAGCTGTTGTAGATACCCACAGAGCCACAAAAACTAGAAAAACCAGAGCGTAGGTTGAAAGCAGGGTAGTTATGTGAAATGGCATAGTGAATATCACAACTTAGCCTAAAATCATGTCATTTCACGTGCCATAATTATGGTAGTACTTACTTTTTATCTCAAAAATCACCACCAAAGATGCCACTAGGGTTAACACATGGGAACGACGCTATAAACTGTAATCGCAATCAATTAAATCTACTCCAAATATTTTATAATCATTTGTAAATCACACTTGCCTCATATGCCATTTATTAAAATGATAACACATTAAAGGTACAGTGATGCAACCCGGCCACGTCAACCTCTTGTTCAAAATGGAGAGCCCTCCAGCGGAGACCTTATGTCTTTTGAACTCGCAACTAGCGCCAATGTTGAAATTAAATGATCCCATGGGCCCATCCTTTGGTGCCCAAACCAAACACTGATTTTTAATCATCCTGGAGTTGGATGTTGGCATCTCTCATTTCCCGCCTGCGCAAGTCTTGAGTATCCTTGGGAAGCTGGTTGGCAGCCCTCTAGCACCATAATCCATCCAACTGCAGCCCAACAATAGCCATTGTGTCTACAACCAAGTTACCTTCCCTGTAAATATGTTTGATGTTGGTCTTATGAAGTCGTCCCATCAAACCATTTATATCAGAAAGAATTGGGTATCCTCTCAATCCAGCCAAGGAGTTTCTAAGAATAGCCTCAATTATAATGTTGGAGTCCCCTTCAATTTCTATTCTAGTACAAGCTAAGCTAAGAGCAAAATTTAGACCCCATAGGAGAGCCATACCCTTAGCCTGATTAACAGAATGGTTGTGGAGAGGACCGACAAAAGCGGCCAAAATCCTCCCCCATTGATCATGGATGATACCTCCACCAGCTTGTAGCACCCATCAAAATTAAGTTTATGCCAAGAGGCTCGAGGTGGGGAGAAAACATTCACCTTTCTAGATGAGAGTTTTGTATTGTGAAATCTTGCAAACCCCTTGCCAATTCCCCATATTTTTGCAATTCTCCAGTCATAATCATAGGGGGGGGGAGACTTGGGCTCTTCCAGTTTGCCACTAGAAAATTCTCCTATAACAGTTTGAGACCCAGATGGAAGACCTCCTTTATAGAGAGTTCAGTATCCCTAAAAAATCCTGTTGTTGTGGTTCTTCCAAATGATCCAGCAGAAGATAGGAGGTATTTGAATCCACAAAATTTTTATCAGGGGATTCTAAGAGAGAGAGATCACCAGTCATCGAGCATGTCCTAGATATTCCAGTTGCAAACCCAAAAGAGATTGAGTCAACAGAAAATCTCCTGCCAGATCCCAACATTGAACTCACAATGCAACGTGATGTGGTTAATACTTTCCTCCGCTTTCTTACAAAGACAACATCTTTTAGCAAGACTAAATCCCAGTTTAACTAGATTGTCAAGGGTGAGGATTTTTCCATGTAGCACCATCCACCAAAAGAAATTCACCTTAGGGATTAATTGGGGCTGCCAAACCTTCTACTAGCACGAAGTGTTTGCGACTTCATTAATCAACAGATCATAAGCCAATTTAATAGAGAAGCCTCTGTTTTGAGTGTGTTTCCATAAAAGTCTATCAGGTTGATCCATGATAGGAATGCAGACCATGTGAAGCAGTTCACTTAGTTTGGTCGCCAGATTGGTTAGGTCCAGTCTATCCTGTAGGTGTGGGAGGAGGTCAATCGATTTACCATTGGATATAAATTTGGAGACCAGAGAACCAATTCCCAAGGTTAGGATGTTTCTCAGTTGAGATAATCTAGAGGTCCCAAGAGTGATGTCAGGTAGCCAAGGATCATTCCAGAACTGGATCTCCCTGTCAATGCCTAACAGCCAGGTGGCCCCCTTTTCCATAATACCTCTACATTTGAGAATGCTATTTCATATTTTTAAACCCCTAGGGTGACCCTGATCCATGAAGAGTTTACCAAAGTGACCGCCATCTAGATATTTTGCCTCCATAATTTTGCACCAGTTAGCATATCCATGAACCATGGTCCAGGCCACTTTGGACAACAGAGCCCTATTAAAGTTGATAACTTTTCTTAGACCCAATCCACCAAGGGATTTAGGAAGACAAAGCTTGTCCCAGTAGACCAGGGGATGGTGCTTCTTTTCCTCAGACCCAAACCAGAGGAAGGTGCATTCAATTTTTTCAAGATTCTCAGCCATGAAACCAAAGATTTTAAAAATAGAAAGGAAATGCACTGGAATGCCTTGGAGGGAAGCAGCAAGGAGTTGGACCTTACTAGCGCTGTTGAGGAGCTTACCTTTCCAGCCCGCCAGCTTTCTTTAGGTTCACTCAAGTATGGCGTTCCATAATTTGTTCTTCACATCTTTGATAGTCAATGGGAGGCTGAGGTAGGTTGTAGTAATCTTATCATCCTGGCAGCATAGAATCTTTAAGATTTTTCCCTGAACCAAGTTATAAGTATTAAAGAAGAATATTTTGCTTTTGTGATAGTTGATGTGCTGAGCTGAAGCAATAGCATAATTTTCCAACAACCGCTTCCACATCCTAGCTTCCCTAACTGAAGAGACTCCAAAAAAGAAGGTTTCATCCATGAATTGTTGTAGGATTGCATGTGGGAAGGCAGTAGCCAGTTTAATCCCCTCAATTTATCTGGATTGGGCCATTTGCATCATGTTATGTCTGAGGATCTTAGCAAGAAGTATAAAGAGATAGGGATAAAGTTGGTCCCCTTGATGAATACCCTTACCCGGTGAAAATTTTGCACCTGGTTTTCCATTAAACAACACCAAGAATCTCACAGTTTCTAGGCAGGCCTTAATAAGAACAATGAACTATTCATAGAAACCAAAAGCAAAAAAGAATTTGTAGAGGAAATTCTAGTTGAATTTATCATAGGCTTTTGATACATCCAGTTTGAGGGCCATCCCAGTAGCCTTACTGCGGTCAATAGAGTGTAGAAATTCATGGGTGGTAATGGTTGCATCCATAATTTGCCTTCCTCGTACAAATCCCTTCTGGTTGGGGCTGATAATTCTGTCAAGCAAAAGATTGATACGATTGACCATAATTTTGGAGAAGACTTTATAAAGAGTATTACAGAGGCTTATAGCCCTAAAGTCCTCCATAACTCTGGGCTCTGCACATTTGGGGACCAAAACAATATAGGTGTCATTCAGTTGCTTTAGAATTTTCTTACTCCTGATGAAGTCTCGAGCTACTCTAGTAACATCATAGCCAATAATATCCCAAAATTCTTGGAAGAAGGCCAGAGGGAAACCATCCTAGCCAGGGGCCTTATAGGGTCCCATGGAGAACACCGCCTTTCAAACCTCCTCATTAGTAACCCTGGAAATGAGGATATTATTATCAGTGCTTGTGATATCCCTAGGAAGTTGGGAAATGAGATGGTTTTGAAGGCTTTCAGAGTTCTTAGAATTCATATTAGTGAAGGATCAGATGAAATAGTCAGTGGCTACATTGCCAAGCTGTACTGGGTCAGAGACTTCCAATCCCCCAGAGTTTGTGAGTGTGGCGATGGAGTTCCGTTTCTTGTGCTTATAGGCAGATTGATGGAAAAAGGTCATGTTGCGATCTCCCTCTTTTAGCCATAAGACCCGTGACCTTTGTTTCCAAAAAAATCCTTCATTTGCTAAGGTATCCTTCCAGTATTTCCTAGTGTTTTCCTCGTCAATGTACAGGTCATTCGACAAGTCACCATCCACCATTTTCCTTTGGAGAACTTCGATTTTCTCAGCTAGAGCGTTCTTAGTTTGGAAAATGTCTCCAAAGGTGAATTTTCTCCATCCTTTAACAACACCTTTAATGAGCTCCAGCCTGGAAGCAACCCTAAACATGACCGAGCCTTTGATCGGGGTAGACCACCATTGCCTAATCCTTTCACGGAAGTTGGGGTGGGAGGCCCACATAATTTCATACTTGAAAGGTGCAAGGTAGGGGTATCTCACATCCATCCATTTAAGCAGGAGGGGGTTATGATCCGACGTAGTCCTAGGAAGCGCAACCAATGAGAAGGTCAACCCCAAGTCCTGGGAGGAGGATAGGAAGACACAGTCAAGGCGAACCTTGATGAGGTGGTTCCCTTTTCTGTTGTTGGTCTAGGTGAAGGGGTTACCCCTTAGCTCAACATCATAGAGACCATTAATGCAGACGAAGCTAGCCAAGTCTCCCATGCTGTCAGTGTAATCCATATTACCCCAACACTTTTTGAAAGGGAACAAAGGTGAGTTAAAATCTCCAGCCACCATGAATTTTGAATTCTAAAAGGTTGAGAAAGACATCTTTAGTTTGTCCCAAACCTCCTTTCTCCTCTGACGGGTATTGGGAGCATAGATGTTGTAGCAATACCAAGCATCCAACAGAGAGGTGAAGGACAGCGCCAGGTGATGATGGGAAAAGCTATGCGCATCACCCTGTACCTTGGACGGGTTCCAGAGGGTGGCAATACCGACCGAGGCCCATGAGCCTCAGAGTAGAAAAAATTGGCCCCAGACCATAGCTGCCCCACATCAAAATTGTCATAAAACATTTTAACTTCCTCTATTAAAAGAATGTCAACTTTATAGTCACAGATATACTATTTGACAGCTAGTTGTTTCTCGGAGTTGTTTAGTTCCCTTATATTCTAAGAGAGAACAATCATTTCGTACCCTTTTTATTGAGATCCATAGTTTGCTACCTTCCTGCAGCAATCTCCTTTGCTGTACTCCTCTGTCTTCTGATTTTGTTAGTAGGCAGTCCCAACTTTGTGTCTACCCCACATCAATTTTTTTTGTTCTTGTTTTCCTCTGTTTGCCAGTCCAAATCAACGCTCTGAATGAGACATGTTGTGAAAAAAGGAAAAGTTACTTCCGGAGCCAAAAGATAAATATCATCATATTATTTTTCAGATACGTACTACGGGGACTGCAGTTGGCGTCGTTCATAACTATGCTTCACAACATTAACAAAAAAAGTTTATTATCAATGTCTTCCCTGTAAACCGTTCTGCAATTGCAGTTTACATCGATGACTTCAAATTTTCAATTTAGGATTGTTTGTTTTTTAAAGTTTGTTTTGTTATTCTATTATTTCTTCAACATTTTTATCCGATTAAGCATTTAAGTCCACGAGTTGCACGAAAGATCTAATTTCCCTTGAAAGCGATCTGCGCCTTCTGTTTATTGTTTCATTATTATTTTGTAAGTTCTCACAAATCAGACAAATAAAATTTCGGCGCCTTTGTATAAGGAATTCCACTTGGTACGGAAGATATTAGTATTGAGATATTAGGTACAGCCATAAAATTAGATATGGGTGGATGCCTGCACATTGCCATACATGCCAACACCGTACTGTGAAGAAACCGTTGGCGAAATACGGACTGCCGTGCACTTTGGACTATTGTGCAATTGTAAACACATGAAATT
>MU225510.1:286778-315131 GCA_018584345.1 Thuja plicata | reverse complement strand
GAGAGAGAGAGAGAGAGAGAGAGAGAGAGAGAGAGAGAGAGAGAGAGAGAAATCTGATTGTTCCTCTCCAACCAAACATTCCAAATGAGAAGAGAAGGGCCAATTAGCCAATGTAATTCAATTTCCAAGCTTTAGATTTAGATAAAGTAGTCAACCCTAGACAAACTGTATCATCAACACACTACTAAATAAAAAACACGGTGGGGAATAAGAGATTTTAAAGTTGTTGAGAGTTCGTTGACCCACCTTTCTGGCGATGTTTTAGCCTAGAATGTTCCCAAGTAAAATAAAGAGTTAAGGGGAGAGGGGATCTCCCTATCTGAGTCCACAAAAAATAGATAAAAAAAACTTTTGAAGATCCATTAACCAACACTAAGAATTTGGGAGAATGAACACAAGCCTCAATCATTTTGAGGATGCTTCCTTCAAAGCCATATTTTCTTTAAAATGAAGAGAGAAAGGGACAAGAAACGATGTCATAAGCCTTTAAATTGTTAAGCCAAAGAAGCATACTTTCTTGTTTACTACTAGCCATGAACTGGAGCACATCATGTACTATTATAACTGCATCTATGATCTACGTATCTAAAATAAAGTATTTCTGGTGAGGGTGGATAAGATTATAGATAAATGGCTTTATTCTATTCACCAAGAGTTTGAACATAATTTTATACATGGTTTTGAAATGACTAATGGGACAAAACTTAGACATTTTGTTGGCTCCGCATTTTTTTAGGAATTAGGAAAATATAGGTATTTTGCAGTTCTTTCAAAAAACTACCCAAAGAGAAAAATTCCCTAGCAACCAAGCAAATGTCTTTCCCAACATTATCCTAAAACTTCTAGAAACAATGAGGGGTAACTTGTCAGGCCCCAAATCCTTGTAGGGGGTGAGATAAAAAAAAGTCTCTTTTTTGACTTCATCATATGCAACCAAAGAAAACATACCCTTGATATCTTTGGAAGAGACTATCTTTAGAAAATTGGGCAATGAAGATTTTGAAATCTGGGAAACATTAGGATCAAACATAGGACCCAGGTTTAGAATATAATATAAGCAATCAATAGCTTCCTTATTAATATCTTCTTTAGAGTTGAGAATAGAGCCATCAGGGCATATTAACTCTCTAATGAAATTTATTTTTCATGTCTTCGAGTAGATTGGTGAAAGAATTTAGTATTATGGTCTCCCTCATTTTTTCAATAGGATTGTCGGTCTTTATTTCAAGAAGGTTTCCTCTTTATATATAATGTTGTGAAGTTCTACCATCAATGTTTTCTCATCTAAGGCAATCTGTAAGGTCCATCACTCTCTTTCAATCTAATTTTAAATATCCAATTTTTGTTGTTTCAATTTCTTCTTCTAAAGGATTTTTTTCCAAAAGAGTACTTGTTCAAATCCTTCAACTTAGCCTTAACTAGTTTCAATTTACTAACCAATCTAAACATAGTCATACCCTAGACATCCTAAGTCCACCAAAGGGAAAGGGGATTTTTAAATTCTGGGAGGCAAGTCTCCATAACTTTAAATTTAAAAGGGAGAATATTTATAGTTCTATTTGAGTTCGAATTGAGTAAGATAGGGTAGTGATTTGATCCAAATCTGATTTGAGAAGAAAAAAAAAAATATTTATCATTGATGTACCAAGAAGAGGAAATAAGACAATGATCCAATCTGACCCAAATTAAGTAATCTCTAGAATGAATATTTGACCTTGTCAACTTTTTCCCAAGCAACTCCGAGTCCAAGAGCAGGTCATTGGACAAAAGTCATGAAGATCTTGCATAGATTCAATAAAATCTAGAGAGCCCCCATATTTTTATGATGGATAAAGGGGAGAGTTTAAAGTTCCCCATGATCATCCAGTTAGAATTAGAGAAAGTGGCATGATTAATGAGAAGAGAGACCCAAACATCTCTTCTAAGAGTCATATTATTAGGAGCATAGACATTAGTCAAAATCCATTGAGTTGAGGAGTTGAAATTCTTAAAAGAGATATTTTTACAATTTTTAGTTTGAGAATGCAAGAAACCAATGAGATTGTTAGATTTCCAAAGAATGATCAAACTCCAAAAGCCCCTCTAGTTCCAATAGCTAAAGAGTTAGAGAACAACCAGATATATTTGCTAATGTTGTAAAAGGCTTCTTCTGTCATTTTTGTCTCTTGAATGAAAAGGATATCTGGGTGAAGGTCTTTGATCATATTTTTTACTAAAAGTGGTCTATGAAGACCATTGAGTCCTCTTATATTCCAAGAGAGATTAATCATCTTTTTTATTAGTGGGATCAGGACTGCTCCAATGTACTTTGGCTACCATTCGCCACATCTCTTGTTGCACTTGAATCTCTAATGTCCTTAGCCAGTCTATGAATTGTTTTATAGTTCCCCATTATTGTTGATCTACAAATCTTTAAGTAAGAAGCCAATGGAGAGGAGCCCATGCTCATCTATAGAAATGGGAGAGAATAGCAGGTAGAGAAAGTGGGCGAAGAGAAAGAGGGGGGCTCAATAACAACTAGCCTATCATGGGAGGAGGAAGAGAAAGGAGGGGAAGAAAGAACAACAAGCAGGGGAGAACTCGTAGGTGGAGAAAACTCTAAGATAGGGCCCAATGGTTCATAAAAAGAAACCAACTCAATTGAAGGCAGGGACTCCACAACCTTAGGAAGAATCACCACAAGAGCAACCTCAAGATACTTTGAATCAACTTCAAAAAATATCTACAAGCTTCTCCACCATCTCGGGGATAGAAAAACCTTCCAAAAATGGTCCAAGAATCCCTTTGTCTTTATCTGGGACCATCAAGAGGGGTGCCATGCTCTGAATAACGAGGGTTGAATCAGAGTCCACAATTTTCTTCTTGCGAAAAGAGATTTGAGCCTTAACCTTCAGAAATCTAAACTAAGGTTACCAATAAAAGATTAAATCTGGCGAAATGGGTTAGAGTTCTCATATTAAAGCCTCTAAGTCTAGGAACCTAGATGAGACTTTAGCTCAATAGACATCAAAAGAATAGTATCAGAAACCATCGAAACACAAAAATGAGAAAAAATAAATTTGGTATGGTTTATTATGAAAGTGTCAATGCCCAAGAGGTCACCAAAGAAACTAGCAATACCCCTTTGGGAAAGTAGAAACCGACACAGAGCCCTTTAAAGCTCATGAAGTCGCGACCCAATTTCTAGTTAGAACAATGTCGGGTCAACAACCTCCAAACTTGCCAACTAAGGAGTTTTACATTTTATCAAGAGAGTGGTCAAGGGAAGGGTTTAAAATCTTGACCAAAACCCCTCCCATCAAAAAGGAAAGGAAAGGATTTTTTATAGTCTACGATACCAGCCACATGTTTTTTGGGTCTACATATGGTGACAGCAATATGGGACTACCCCGTACTCCTTGCAAAGGCACCTAACTATGCTACAAACGAGGCGTACATACCCTACCCCCGGTAAGATTTGAACTTGTGACCTCTCTTGCAAGAGTACAGGTTCTCCACCACTAGGAAAAAGGACTTTAATAAAGAGATTCTCCAAAGCCCCGTAGAACTATCAATAACCGGATAAAGACAGAGGGGAGGACCCACTCACCTTGGAATCACCTCCATAAGTTTCCAACTTGTTCTTAATGAGACTGCCAGACACAACAATCTCAGGGAAAAGGTTAGGACTGTCCACTCCCTTGATGTTGGGGTCCAAGAAGCCGTTTTGAGCAGCACCCCTTAAAAAAATGTCGAGCATCTGGTCAGGTCCCCCTTTTCCAGCCTGCAGCACATCATGAAACGTGCTATTCGCATCCTGGAGATCCTACATGGCATTAACCTTCTTACCTTGAACCAGGTTTTCCCGCTCGCCACCACTTGCAGAGCTCATTTCAAAAATAACTATCCATTCATCTGATTTGTTAGAACTTATAAAACAACAATGAAACTAGTGGGATTTCTTGATGTGTCAGTTGGATCTTTCGTGCAGCTCGTGGACTTAAATGTTTAATCGGATAAAAATAATGAAGTAAGACTAGAAGAACAAAAACCTGGAACAAATCAATCGTGATCTGAAGATCTTAGCTCAATTATTTTGAATGGAAGCAGGTATAACAAGCTGTCATAAATGCTAACTGCAATTGCAGAGCCATTTACAAGGAAGCCAATGAAAATACACCTGATTATTAACGTTATGAACGACAGCAACTGCAGTCCCCGTAGTACGTACTTGGGAATCATTGGCCTTTTCTTAAGGACATTGAAATTTATCTTTCTGCTGTGGTACAATGTTGGCCTTTTCTTATGGACATGTCTCATTCTAAATGTTCATGCTATTTATGAATACATTCAGAAAAGGCATGTGAGAAGGTCCTGTAACCACAACGTTCTACAAATTGTGTGCAGAAGCAAGGCCCAATCAAACGTCGTGTGTGCATTCCATGCTTTTTAGCAATGATCTAGGATCAGGTTATAATTCAACCCATTCAAGCCTTTCATTTGCTCTTACCTCATCGTCATGTTGTTTTCTCGGTTTTGTGAAATAACTGGGACTGCTTTGTTTGGAGTAAAAATGCATCACCACCCATCACTCTGTTGTTCCCACATTGACATTGATGATAAATTTTGTTCAATCAAGTCCACCACCTTCACTGTCTGGAAGAAATCCCTCATATTGAATGGCAAAGGCTTCACCGTGTTTGATCCAGTTGGGACTCTGGTTTTCAGAGTGGATAACTATGCATCCGATGCCAAAAATGAAATTCTGGTTATGGATGATGTGGGGAATGTTCTAATTACGTTGATTCGCAAGGTATTTCTTTCATCAATTTGGTTAACATATTAGTTATTTATATAGAAAGAAATTAGCATATTTATATAGTTTTAATGGGAGACCTTACTACTTAGATGGAAGGGTTTAAGTAGACTGCGTGTTGTAGTCATTGCATTGGCTGATTATGGTAGGAAAGGCTATCATATGATAGTGTGTCAACTACAATATACAGTCTGTCAATTGGACGAATATGTATACAATCAATAGTTACATATAGCCAGTCAAGAATTTACTTAAAAAGTTGAAAAAGGTTAATGTATGAAATGTTTATCACTAGAAAGAGTTTCACATACTAGTCTGTTAACTCCAATGGACAAATTACTTACGATAGGAAAGGGTGTCACATGATTCCAATGGATGAGCTATTCATAATAAGAAATGGTCTCACATGCTAGTGCGAGTCCAATGCATGAACTATTTATATTAAGAAAGGATCTGATAGGCTAATGTGTGGAAAGTATATAAATATCAATAGCTAGATGTCACAGAATTGAAGTTCTGGCTTTACATCGATGAAGATTATTTGTAACTTATTCACTGTACCATTATCTCAAATGAATAACAACAGTCTTTTACATCGATGATGATTATTTTAGCTTATTCACTATACCATTGTCTCAAATGAATAACAACAGTCTTTTTCGATAAGAAATCAAAACCATTATGTAACATTCAACCATCAATACTACCATGCACCCTGATTGCTGAATAGCTATTTTCTTACACGCTAATGTGTTAGACTCCTATGCACAGACTGTTTACAGAAGGTACAAGTAAACAACAAATGTATTGCTGTTTAAGCCTTTCCTTCCTTTCTAATCGGTATTACTGTCCATAAATTTGTTATTACTAACAATTCCTTGTTGTTTATAAATTTTTGTTGGCCACAAAACACGGACTGTAGAAGCTCTTTCACAGTAACATATTATTCAATTATCTGTCATTCCGTTTTGTTTTTTGCAGAGATGGAATCTTAATAGCAGATGGGATGCATTCAGAGGAGACTTAATTCAATGTGGAAAACCCATATTTACAGTTACAAAATCATCGTTCTTCTCAAACAAAATCACTGCTAATGTGTATTCAGATTCTACGAGAAAAATCAAGTGCTGTGATTACGAAATGGAGAGATGGTTGTGGAAGCCTTCCTCTACAATATTCAATGCCTCCCGAGAGATTATTGCACAGGTAGGTTCAATTCCTAGTATTTCTCTGATTTGTATTATCAGGATAATTTTGATGAGATGTTATAACATTCACACCATTTATTGCAGTTTAAACAGAAGGAAGTCAAATCTGGTTTGATGTTGGGAAACGATGTCTTAAGCCTGCTTGTGCAGCCTCAAGCAGATCAAGCATTTGTTATGGGATTGCTTGTAATTTTTTACCAAATTAGTTGACGGGTAATAATTAAAAAAGGTCTGTGGGTAAATTATTTTGCCCAATTTAAGTTTCGAGGTCTGACATAGAGAAAATTATAGGCCAGCTTTGTCATGCTTTCAGCGTACTGAAGATTTGCAGGTAGGACGAATAACTTTAATCTGTTAACTTAGAAAATGTAGAAAGATATTGCTCTCTTCAGGGACTCATTTTTGGCAATTTTAGTGATGGAGTACACAAATGCATCTATAGGGAAAATAAAATGCATGGTCTTATAGTCTTATTTACAACGCTATTTTTTTTTTAAATAATACTATGGACTGTACATTCTGTTGGCTTTATAGCCCAGATGGTTTATCAATATGTGTTTTTTGTTGAGGTGTTCAAAACGTTTGTGGAAAAATCTTGACAATAGTTGTATACTAAATTATGTGTAATTTGTGCATTGATGCAACATCACATGATTAGTTGTTCTTCTCCATTTCATATAATTATGAGTACTCATCATAGAAACTAACAACATTAAAGTCATAAAATAAACAAACATTGTCACCATATTCTATCAGAACATGCCCAACTACCAAGTTAGGTCGTCTCCCCTTATAGTTTCTAGAGCTTTCTTAATTTGTTGGTGCCTAACATAAGTGTAAGTTATATAAAGAGATGACATCTTTTGATATAGAGTCAAAGAGTTAGAAGTCAGTATTTATTCTACATTAAAATAAATTTATGTGTTTTCTGAAGAGGATAATTAATTTTTGATTATTATTTTTAACTTGTTATGAATAGTATAAATTATTTTTTTATGAATCAAACCCTTAAGATTAAGAGTAAAAGATTTATGTGTGTCTATGTCATCAAAGTTATTTGGGTATGGAAACCACATACCTTCCACTCAATAAATTGATTCTTTCTATATGTGTTTAACGTATCAATCAATTTTCTCAACTAATATATATAAAGGTAAATTTTAAAATAAAATTTATACAATTCAAATTAGTAAACATAAAATTTGAGTTTCACTTTATTAAATTACTTGTATATCATATCACTCACAACTAAAAATAACAATCTACAACTTATTTATTAATTTTGTAAAAATACTTATATGTTATTATTATATTCTATTTTCTAAGCTACATGCTTTTGTTTGAAGCACTCAACCACAAGACTATTTTGAAGGGACCCTAAAACCTTGTACATCAAGAAAATGGAAAAACATGTGAATTGAACCTGTTAGGAAAATGATGTCTCAACCTTGTAATAATAAAAATAAATATTGTTGATATGCGAGTGACAGGGATTTTGGGACTTTCCCTTCACTATCAATGATTTGAGAGTGTCACCCCTAACTTGGGGGTTGCAAGGGGTTCCCCACTTGTCAACTACAGTCTTATTACTGGCTAAGGCTCTACCAAGCAGTGCACCCCATTAGGGGTTTGCGGGACAATACCCTCAAAATAAAATTTTACATAAAAGTTATCATTGTAAATCTTGAGTGTTTATCATTAGGTCATAGATCTAATGCTGGATGTTTTGTGTGCTTTTTTTCCTATCAAGAAATCATATTTTAAAAGGGGATTGTATTACAACTAATCAATGTGATATGTTACCATAGCCTAATAGTTGTTGAGTTGCCTCTATATCTCTATTGGTGATACTCCTATAAGAATATTTTTCTACAAGTATATTGCAATCTATTATTGATTTCCAAAATAATATATTGGATGTCTTTTAGAGTGTGGGGTTTTTTCTCTCGAAAGGATTTTCACGTGCCTAAATCTTTGTGTTGTGGTATGAGAAAAAAATAACTTATAATAAAGCACAATTTAAACAACAATCAAGGAGGTTTGAATCCAAACCTCTCTTAAGGAATTCAAAGATGACTCAAATTTTTATTCACATGAGCTACCTTATTTGAAAGAAGAACAAGATAGATGCAAAGGGTACAAAGTCACAACTTCTAGTTTTTACTTATACTTATGGGAAGACCTTAAGTGTTTTTAGTAGGACCCATAGTTATAGTATCTAAATATTTTTCTTCATTCATAAAAATGAAGAATTCATTAACACTCTTAGTAAACTAATACCAACAATTGGGAGAAGAAATCAAACTTATTTTCAAGATATGGATTTTTCTTTGAAGTATTGTCATGAATGGGAGAAGCATGCCTAGATTTATGACAATGAAGAAATACATATGAGGGTATAAAATTAAGGAATCTCCTCTCCCAAACACAATTTTTGGGGCATATTTTTATGATTTTTCATAGCATCTTATAAAAATTTTATGATATTTAGTAGCTCCTTGATCAAAACCAATACTCACAATATTTTTATAAATATAGATATTTTATATTATTTTGTGATATTTTTTTATTAAGATGACAGGGAGACATACCTGAACCCAGCTAACAACAATCACATTACAACATAAACCAGAGAACCAAACTTTAGGCTATTACAGTCGAAAGCCACAAAGCCATTAGAGAACAAAATTAATCAAAAAATGTATGAATAATTCTACCTACTAGCTCTAAGTTATCAATAGTAAGTTATAATTGTCCACATTACTATCTAACCTTTGTTTCCAGTACCCAAAAAAACCTCTTATGTCTAAGAGTAGAAAATGCACAATTCCAGTTATAGTTATCACAACAAAAAGTAATAATATCACAAAGTTTAACCTTAACATCCACAAAAATAACAATATTCAAGCTATAGCACGACAAAAATAAAGAAGAGATCATATAGAACTGGAGATAGCCTCACAATCCTTTGAGTGGCGATTGAGATCCTTCTTCCATTCATCTGCATCAGCTTCCTTTGGTTCCTTTTCATCTTTGTCATCATCTTTCCTACTATTGGCACTTTTCTTCATTCTACTTTCCTGTAGCCACTCCAAATACAACCTTCATTGTTATACTATTTATTAACCTCCAAAAAGATGATATAAATACACTGAAATCCACTTTAGAAACAACAGGAGCAATAGAATGTTCTAGAGAGGCCAATCTATTTTAGAGGTCCTTAATCTGAATCATCATGGTATTAGATCCCTTTCACTTTCTAGATTGGTGGTAGAGGACTTATTTTTCATACAGTCTTCCTCTGAAATAAAAGGGGAGGTACAAGTCATATTCACCATCTCCTCAACATCCTCCAAATGGATAGTGATCTCCATGGATTTCTCTTCCTCAATATCCTCCAACTCTTCTGTCTCCTTATCATAGTCCTCACCATCTGGGCTATCCATGCCTTCACTCCCCTTAGGTTCATACTCTTGGTCAGTTTCAAGCCGAACTACCTCCTCCTCAATTTTTTTGTGTTTAATATCCTACCTATTCCTCAAGCTAGTAGACCTACACTCCCTAGAATTGATATCATACTTTTTCTCTCCTAAGATATCCAATTTATGACCTTCTTGAGAGTTAGTTTATGCTTCCATATCTTCTTTTTCCACATTAATGTAGTTTCCTTTTTTTTTTCTCTAGGTTTGGTCTTTCTCATCTTAGCAGGGATGAGCTTCTTAACATGAGAGTGCCAGCAAGAAGTTTAGTCCACTTTTTGGCCAAAAAGTAGAACTATTTTTCCTTTTTTTTCAAATTCATATTAGTTTGTGGACCTGTTTCAATAGAAATTCAATGAAAAATAGAAATTTTAATCAAATTTAAAAAGAAATAGTTATATTTGGAATCTGCACAGTCTCATCTATAATGGGTTTTTATTTTGTCAAAATATTCCTCTGAAAAATTCTTCAGATATGTGTCTAAAGTCCTTAGTTTGTATGGACACTAGCAGAGCCTTCAAGTTGTAGGTCAAACCAAGTCCAAGGCTATGGTTCAGCTACCCAAGCCTCTTTCCAAACCAAAATCCAATAGTAAAAGTGGGCTTGAAATTGATTTTTTTTTAGAAACAAGATCTTGTTTAGTAAAGGTTACCCCATTTACCTTTTTTAAAATTTATAATGTATAAATGAATCGATGGAAGGTTTTCTTTCAAAAATAATATTTTTTCAAAATGAGATCCCATTTTGAAATGGTTTCCCATTTCATTTTTCAAAACAAGACCCCATTTTGAAACGAGATCCCATTTTGTTTTTTGAAATGGGATCCCATTTCGAAATAGGGCCCCGTTTCTAAAATTTTAGGATCTGGACCCTGAAGCTAAACAAGACCTCATTCATTCTAAGAGGGAACCCATTTTTGTTGAGTGCAATTTCACGACTTTGGCTAAGTATGAAAGTTCCTCCTTAAGTGGAATCATCTTCTTGCTTCAACCCATGAGTTTTTCCTTTCAAAGGTGTGGTATCAAACAAGGTTTCTTCAAATGATACACTAGGGGAGAGACTTTCCATATAAGAAGGTTGTTGGATTTTTCTGATTTTTTCGCTTGGGTTTAGGGTTCAAACTCTTAGGAGTGGGTTGATGTTAACTAGTTAAATTTTAACCGTGCTTCTGGGAGTTTCTTCAATCTGAAGTTCATCCTTCTGGGGATGCATAAGACACCTAATACTCATAGGAGATTTTATAAACATAAACTAAAACAAGACATAAATCAAACCTTGGTGCATAGAAGGAGAATAACCATTATTTATGCTATTACTCAACGATGAAAATATAAAATATGGAACATCACTATTTTCACCATGCCTAATGTGATTCAAAATGGGAAAATTATACCCATGAAAATTAGTAAACTTACCCTCAAGTGTAAAGTATTTCATCACATGCATGCAAACCAGAGCATACAGAAGGGGAAGGGAGGAATTATAATATGCATTATCAGTCGACACAATCAAAGGTTTCTCATCCTTCTCAAAAAATTTCTTTGAATATTTCTTCTATTATCCAGTGATCTTTCTTTCAACCTTGCTTCCAACACGCTCGAGCCGCCTAGCCTCAACAATTAGCTCAGGCATCACACAAAATTTTACTCTCCCAATGGACACATTTCCATCATGCCATGAGTAAAAAAACTTCATTGAAAGGATACTATTACAACCCTTCATCATTTGAATATAATTAATTATCCTAGCACATTTAAATTCCTCCCAAAGTTTGTCATTTTACATAAACTCCTTGCAGCCTCTCTACTCCACCTTCTTCAAAGGCCCACCCATGATACGAACTTCCTCAAAGCTAATCTGGGTCTCTTTCCATGTCATAGTAGTAAGGCCTCTATGTCTCAAAAAATAGTAAAACAGTAAAGGATTTCTTCATCTCTTTCTAAATTAGGGTAGAAGAATCTTAAAGATGGAAATGAAAACCTTGCAAATTAACTCCTTTTGATAATGGCATTTAATAATAGTACTAATTTTTGGGCTTGTTAAAAATAATCTTTCAGAGATTTGAAGTGACAACTGGCATGAGTAAGGGGGATCTAAGCAATGTGATTATCCCTGCCATGAGTCTTATTAATAAAAAAATCTTCCTCATAATTAATAAAAACATCATATCACCTCATCCGATCATTATTTATCCATCTCATGCTGACAAAATTACCAAACCAAATCAGACCCAAATTAGAGATGTCCAACTCAACATCCATCAACTTATTTTTTTTCAGGCAGTTTCCTACCAATAAATCTTTGATTTTTAATAACCACCTCATAAATAATTATTTGGTAACCTTTATTATCTAAAGTTGAAGCCATCTCTT
Source organism: Thuja plicata (assembly GCA_018584345.1). Classification (NCBI taxonomy): domain Eukaryota; kingdom Viridiplantae; phylum Streptophyta; class Pinopsida; order Cupressales; family Cupressaceae; genus Thuja; species Thuja plicata. Next base: position 303,277 of record MU225510.1, on the reverse strand, counting down.
TCCCTCTTTTTCCATAGTTATTTTGAGCATAACTATTTCCATAGTAACTTTGAAACACTTGGTTTTTTTTATAAAAAAATTGAAAGACAATCACTCATCTATCTCATACTTTGTTTCTTCATTATAATATTAAAAGGTAAAAGACCCTACATAGTCAAATTAATAATACCTATCTACAAAATCCACCCCAAATGGATAAGCAAATTAACACTGTTTTATTTCATTATCAAGAATTTCCTTTAACCTTTGAGTGCACCCTTTAAAGGTAACATGGTCCCAATCCTAAGCATTGAGGCCCCAATTTTCCATAAAATCTGTAGACGAATTCCCCTCTCTCAGAGTATGGATGAGTCTAAACTAGCTAAAGGAAGACAACATTATCTTCCAATCATCCATCAAGATAGAAATATACCAAGGGTATCCAACTTTGTAATGAAGATAATCCATAATCAAATTTTAATCTCCCTCAAGAATAATTCGGTCAAAATTAAGATCTCTCAAGTGCTTTATTCCATACCAAGCAGCCATGGCTTCAACATGGTTAGTAGAATCAAATCCCAGATTTTTAACAAATCCTTCAATCAAAGTCTCTTTCCATACTCTTATAACTCCTCTAGTAGTAGAGACACCTAGATTCCCTTTCACACATCCATCTACATTACATCTCACCCAACTAACCTCTGGATGGATCCAACTAGTAAGCCTCATTCTCCAAATATTTGTCCAATTTATATTGAGAAAGTACTGATGCAAATTCAATATTTGTTTTATTCTCGAGGTATGCAAAGTTGGGAGGACTTTCCCTTTCCTAACAGAAGTAGCATTAAGGTTTTTTGTAACTTAAAACTTTATGATCTTGAACATAGTAGAGCTGGTTCTATCCTAGTTCCTGAAAATTCTATTATTTCTCTCCTTTCAGACCATCAAAACCATAAAAAGGAGAATTTGGGCCCAAAGATTCTTGAGAATAGGGTGATTTAGTGCACTGAAACTCCATTGGATCTGAAATATGATTATGGTACTTGGCATGATCCAATTGACATTAAGGGAAGATAGGATAAGGTGCTAGATCTCTTAAGTGAAGGGGCAATGAATAAAGATGTTATTAACAGATTCACTATCATTTTGATAGAGGACACATCTGTTAACAAAATAAAAATCACTCCTCTTTAGATTATCCACCATGAGGATCCTTCCATGGGCAACAACCCACAAAAATAAATTTCTATTTGGGATAGTATTAGGTATCTAGACATGTCTCCATAGTTATTCATTATTTTCATCCTTTCTAAAGCCCAAAAGCCAAACTAATAGAGAAGGAGCATAAAGAATCATATCTCCATATCCACCTATCATCCTGAGCTTGGAAGAAAATATTTGAATTCGATAATAGAAGAGATAAATATATCATATCCATCATCAATAGATTATTGATAAAAGAAGGGGAGTTAGAACTCTATTTCAGATGTCCCATAAAGTCTTTCCAATTATCTCTTCCTTAATTCCAATTAATATAGCTCTCCATATAGATTCTATATTGATTGGTGGGCCTTCTTTTAATTTGGGACAAGGAATTGACATTAGCCATAAGTTTATCCTGATACTATATATATTCCCACAATATAGCAATTTTACCATTCCCTATTATTAGTCTTTCTTAAGGACATTCTTCACATTGACTATACTTTTCCATAGAGGGGAGCCCACCGAGGACATTTTTTCATATAAGATGAAATCACCAATTCCATTACCAAGATACTTAGCCTTCATTAGAATGGCCCATTCCTTGCTAATTTCCACAAGAAACAATCCTATCTTAGCAATAAGAGCTTTGTTAAACTACCTAATTCTTATCACTCCCAACCCCCAACTCTCTTTGGAGTATAAACCTTGTCCCATTTTATGACTAGATCCATGACAACCTTGTCCTCCGTACTTATCCAAAGCAACCTCTTTTGAATTCTCTCAATAGAATCAACAACTGACCCAAGGATTTTGAAAAGAGAAAAAAATAACACCATGATATTTTGCAAGCAAGATTTGAGAAATTAGATTTTCCCATCTAGACTAAGTAGTTTCCCTTTCCAGCTAGCAAGTTTTCTCTTGAATCTCAATCAGACTATTCCAATATAAGGGGATACGGAATTTGGTTGTAAGGGGAAGATCAAAATAGGAATCTGACATAGGGGCAACCATACAACCCAAGATCCTGGAAATCTTATGTTTTAGGGAACTATCGACATTAAAAAAAAAAGATCTTTCTCTTATTATAGTTTATTTGTTGACCCAAAATCTTAGCATAACTGTCAAAGACATCCTTCCATTTTTTAGCTTTAGAGATGTAGGCCTCTCTAAACATTATGGTATCATAAAAATTGTTTGTGGGAGAAGGGATGATGTTGAGAAGCAACTTCACTCCCCTTAGAGAATTGGAATATCTTCCTAATATTCCTTCCCAACACTTCAACCACCATGATAAAAAGGTAAGACAAAAAAGGGTTCCCTTGCCTTAACCCTTTTCTAGTTGAGAAAACCCACTAGGAGAGCCATTGCCCAAGACATAGTACTTAGTTGTGGCAACACAATTCATGATCTATTGAATTTTTTTTCTTTTGAATCTAAACTTGTTTAGATTAATGGCCAGAAATTTCCAGTCAGCTTTATCATATGCCTTCAAAATATCTAGCTTCAGCATCATAGCGACCTTTTTATTTGCTTACATTGAGTGCACAATCTCATGGGTGGTTATAAAATAATCTAGAATATTTTTACCCCCAACACAACCTTTTTGGTTATGCAAAATAAGTTTGTCCAAAACCTACTTAAGTTTGTTGACCATCACCTTTGAAAGAATTTTGTACATATTATTGCATAGACTAATGAGTCTATAATCAGAGATAGTTTGGGGATCAACCACCTTGGGAATGAGAGTAATATAAATATATTTGATTTGTTTAACCACCTTAACTATTGCAAAAAATCTCTCATTGCATTAAAAATATCTTCCCCTATAATATCCCAATACTCCTAGAAGAAACCAGGATGAAAGCCATCATGTCTAGGATATTTAAAGGCTCCAAAAGAGAAAAAAAAACATTTTTAACTTCTTGAAGTGAAACTTGTTTGGACAGGTTCTTATTATCCTCTTCATTGACCAGACAGGAATTAGACTCCAACAACCCATCACAGTCTAAGAAGACAACATTAGCATTACCCTGAGTGTTGGAAAAAAAATTCACTACCTCACTAGCAATATCTTCTTCATCATCCACAATACTGTCACCAGACCTAAAAACAACTTCCTAATTTTGTTTCTGCTTCTATGCTTTAGGGGAGATTGATGAAAGAATCTAGTATTTTTATCACCTTTAGTAAGCCATTGAATTCTTGATTTATGCTTCCAAAATATTTCCTCTTTCTTATTGACTCTAACCCATTTCTCTGTTAGGGATCTCTCTTACTGCTAGATATCCATATCATTTTCTCCTCTTTCCATTCTCCCTTAAATGTCACTTAGCTCATTCGCTATAAATTTTTTTCTAGAGGATATGTTACCAAATAAAGACTGGTTCTATCCTCTAACTTTATCTTCGATGAGTTTAAGTTTTTTGAAAACATGGATTATTGGGGAATAAACATAAGGGGTCTTCCACCCCTCTTCAACCAACATTTTGAATTCTAGGTGAGTGATGCACATTATTTCAAACCTAAAGGGAGAGGGACATTTTCTACTGCCATCCTTCCAATCCAGCAAAAGGCCACTGTGATCTAATCTAGTTCTTGGGTGTGTTGTGAGAGAAAAATCAACATGATTCAACCAATTATAAGTTTAGATAAATCTATCCAATCTAACCTATATTATACTATTCCCATGTCATCTATTAGACCAAGTAAATTTAGGAACATGGAGATCAATATCCATGAAACTCGTGGAGGTAAACAAATCCCCTAATTCCAACATACTCTCACTCAAATCCTGATTACCACTAGACTTCTCTAGGAGAAAGAGGGGAGAGTTAAAATCACCCCCCATCATCCACTAGATAGAGTTATTTCCCAAAATAAGTGCAGCCAAAGAGTTCCACACAATTGTCCTTTGTGACCTCACATTAGGAACATAAGCATTTATCAAGTTCCAAGAGATTTGAGAAGCAACACTTTTAAAAGAGATAATTAAACTATGATTAGAATAATGTAGAAGGATTCCTTGCACCATAACAGTATTCCATAATGTAGAAAGACCTCCAGAAGTGCCAGTAGATTCACAATTTTCCCACTCAATTCCATACCAAATATTGTTGAAAATATTCTTAAAACCTTCTTTATTCATTTTTTTGTTTCCTAAAGGATTAGGATATCAGTTTTGTTGCCTTTAATTTCACATTTCAGCATGTGTTGTTTATTTAGGATATTCAAGCCCCTCATATTCCAAGATAGAATATTCATAATCAAACCTATAAAATAGCAAACCACGACTAAATAACATCCAATTGGGTTGTTGAACCACTCCACAATAGGAGTGGAAACCTCATTTTTTAAAATTTTTCTTGACATCAGAGAAACCATCTATGGTTCTTTATTTCTTATTTGTTACCTCTCTCTCTCTCTCTCTCTCTCTCTTTGTGTTGGCCCACCTTTCTTAGATTCACTACCCACGTCATGTTTTTTCTTCCTCGTACTTTTTCCTCCAACCACATTCCATTCGAACTCAACACCATCATCCTAATTACTATTTCTATCCTTTTTGGGGAGGTGTCGAAGAGAATCCTAATAATGAGAGGTTTTCCTTAATGTTGGAGGATCCACATAGTTCACTTGCTAGCTTAGGAGACACAACAAGGCCACTATACTCTTTGTTGTACTTAAACTCTTTTTTATTAGTGAGATCATTAGAACTCACCATATCAGCTTGAGGTATATGAGAAGCAATCATCTTGTGCTCCTAGCTAATAGATTTCTTCTGTGTCTCTCCATCCTAGTATTATATATTCAACTATACCACTAATTCATCCAAAACTGTCACAAGGGTCATATTAAGAAAAGAGGCAGATCCATCCAAAGACATAGTTTATTTAGTAGTGTTATCTATAATATTATCTCCAAAAACAATAGTGTTCTTCTTAACTGAGTTCAAGGAGTTGGGATGAATACAAACATTTACTGTATCCGGGACAAGATGGGGAATAATAAGATTAGGCACAGAAGAGGTTGACCCACCTTGACTCTCCAAGATAAGCATATTAGATTTAAGGGTTTTTGGTATAGCCTCTTTAGAGGAGGGGTACACCATATCTGGTTTTCTCTTATCTATTGATGGTGAAACACCTTGATTTTTTAGATTCTCATTCCTTCTCTTCTAAAATCTACAAAAATTGCTCAAGTGTCTATGCTTCTTGCCGTTCTGGCATAACACACTAGCATTATCATATTCCAAGATTTGGTCCCAAGAAGTAAAATTTGATTGAAGCATGATATAAGTGGGGAACACCGTCATCAACTCCACATTATTGCAGATTCTATCAAATAGGAGATGGGATTTTTGTTGAGTCGCCTGATCCACAACCGACAGAGAACCAAAGGACTCAACAATATCTCTAAACACTTAAGTATTCTAAAATTTCACAGGGAGGATAGAAAGATGCACCCAAATCAAGGAAATAACACCAAGATATTTTTGGGGATCCATCCACGGTTTCTATTTGTATAGAGCCAAAATATTTCTCTAGTTACTACCATGGGTCCATGGTCCATTGGTTAGGACAAATAGGAAGTCCTCTTTATTCAAAAAGCTAAACAGAAACATGTTGTGAGGCATAAAATTAATTTTGACACTCCCCTTAAGAATTCAACGGGAAGCTACCCATTTAAGAAACTAATCAATAGATGGTCTAAAAGATAGGAACTTACCAACCAAATATAGCTCCAAATCATTAAACGTCTCCATCAATATTTTGTCTGGAACCTGAACAACCATGTCACTGATCTTGTAAGATGCTTTGTACCCTTTCTTTTCCATACTAGACTTCATAAAGGGTTCTTTGACACCCAACACTTTTCCATAAAGGAAGTCGGAGAATTGTTCCCTAAGAAGGAATCACCAGACCTTGTAGCCACCTTAGAAAAGTTTAAAGCCATAGGACCATAATCAATAGGTTTTTCAAAGTAGAAAAGCAAAAATCAATAGACTTAGTGCCAATAATAAAGGTAGAAGACCGTGACACCATCTAGGGAGGAGAAACCAAAGTGGAGCCTGAGGAATTCCCCAAGGGAATAGACACAAAATTATTTAGGTAAGGATCTTGGGAGACCCAAGATGGGGCCCCGCAAGTAGTCCCATTATAGGATAAAGGAAGCAACATGAAGCCAGAAGCAACAACTTGAAACCCTAACAGTGGGCCATGGAAGAATGACACATCTATTATTGCAATAATTACATTACTTGTGACATTTTTAATATATGAGAATTGAATTAAATTTTTTTGTAAAAATATTATGATCTCTTCATACAAATATTCTAGAGGCCAATGTTTTTTATTAGGGTAAAATCAGGTTCTGAAGGGGCCCCAAAACCCTTTACAAATAGATTTTGGTAGGAATCTAAAACTCAAATAAGATGAGACACTATTAAAATTTGTACATTTTGAACCAGCAGCCTAGCAACAACAAACATGTAGCAGCTAAAAAGATAAACCATTAAAACCCCAATTGTGCAGAAAATACCTAAACCTTTTGACATTAAGTTTGCTGGAATTTTGAGTATCCCCAAATAAAAATCTAGGGTTTTGAAATGGAAACCAGAATCAAAAATAACAACACCATAGGTCATCATTGCCCCAAGACCTGCCTTTGACCTTAATCAAAAATACCCAGCATTCATATTGGGCCCTTGAAAAATTTCAGCATCCATTTGCAAACTCCTCCCAAACGCTAGCAAAGAAAAATCTAGAAAGACATTCAAAAGGGAGAGCCAAGAAATCCCTAAACTATAGATTTGGTGACAGGACTGATACCCAAAGCGATGGGTTTCAACCAACACCAACAAAATACCACCAGCCCTAAAATGGTACCACATCACAATCCATTCCATCTTAAAAACTAAAGGGTTGACCCCTAGCCATTCCCATCTTTCCATCTTATGACTAAATGAATGATTAGACCACACACATACCCAAGAAACCTCCATCCAGTAGTCCTAGTCCTCCTCAATAGACTGAGCCTCCATCTCAATAGGATCTTCCACCTCAATAGGAAGTAGGGGGAAGAAAGTTGAAGCTGAAAAAGACTCCACCACCAAGAAGCTATAGGAAAGAACCCCACCTCAAAAGGGGTATGCTCCACCTCAATAGGAGTATAACACAGAGGAAAAAAGTGAAATAGGGAGCCATCCCTGCAAGAAAGAGCTTCCAAGAGCAGGGGATGGACAATATTGGTAGAAACTGACACAACAAAAAAGGAAGAGTTAGAGCCATCCCATGTATAGTCCTTCCTCTCAGTAGAAACAACAAAAGTAACAGACCACCATCCGAGCTTAACAACACTTCTTCCCCAAGGTTCCTCTTCCACACCAAAACTGCATCCTCTTCCACAAAGAGGGCAAATCAAACAAAGATGAAAAAGATTTCTTTCCCCACTTCCATCAGCACCCAAGGAGACCCATCACACATGATAGACTCCAAGTGAAAAGGGCCTCCAACACCCAACATAAAAATCCTAGGGCCCTTCACCTCCCAAAGCCTACGCAGCAGTTGGAGACTCCTTACCCACATCAGAAATTTTTACCCTTGTCCCCATCTTCTTCTTTTACCTCTCCTCCTGCCTCCTCATCCTCTGCTGCACCTCCTTCTGCTGAAACCCTTGCACCTACTCCTACCCTAGCACCCATAGTTGACCCCATGATTCTAGAGGCCAACGTTAACTTAATTAGGGACCTCATTATATTTCTCCTTGGAATCATAAAAAAATACATTTCTCCTTAATTTTTTGGGAGGAACATAAGAAAATATATTTATTTTGGCAACCACTCAAATGGACATATACCATATTTTAAGTTTCACATGTCAATAAAAACCAATATTTAAATAAAATCTAAATGTTTCCCAACAAATTTTTTTTCCATGTAGGGAGAAGCTCTATCTATAATAGCATTCATAACCCTCAAAGAAATACATAATAAATCTAAACAACATCTTCAACTTGGCAATTGTCAACAACAAACATGGTTGAAATGGAGATGAAGCATACAACCATCAACATCAAAAATAAAAATCTAGCGTACTTAGTTATTGTTAGGATTAAGTAATACTGAGAGGGGGGATGAATTAGTATTACAACACTTTAAACATGAACTTAATAAATTTCAAATTAACCATATAATTACTGAAATGAAAAGAACATAAGCACACAACACATAACTCATAACACCATGAATTGTTGTCGAGGAAACCCTAGCCAAGGGAAAACCTTGGTGGGGATGGTACCCACAAATATGTAATAAAAGTATAGTGTCCTTATTAGGAGACCTAGCCCAATTAGGACTCAAATATTACATTAGCACAATTTCCTGTTAGGGGAATACAAACCCATGTTAAAGGTATATTGAGCACACTGCTCTTACAATCAGAAATAGTTCAGTTACAATCAATCATAGAAATGAACAACACAATAATAAACTATGATTAGATAGTTCTAGTTGTATCTCACATCTTTCTGACACTACAATGGATCTATGCATTCCATCTGCTTCATATCATCTCATCATTACTAAACTTCACTTTATGAAAAAATCTTCATATATATATATATATATATATATGTGTGTGTGTGTGTGTGTGTGTGTGTGTGTGTGTGTGTGTATGTATGTATGTATGTATTACATCATCCAGTCGGCTCTCAAATACATTACATAATAGAATTAATACTTATGCAAAGAGTAAATACAAAGTTGGAAACCTTATAGTACCAAAGAGTAGGTAAACCATAATCCCAATCCAACTTAGCACGTTTGGATTCCATGTCATACTCCCTTAATCATCACGACTGTTCAACTACCCTGTATCTCTGTTCCTCTATCTTCACATGTCTTCAAAACACTGTAAATCAACGCGATCAACACCAATACTCAAGAGACCTTCAGAAAATGTCATACATACCCAAAAATGTCTTCCTCTAATCTTGCATGCCATCCATTGTCATATACTATCTTCACTGTCGAGAACTGTATTCCTATACTCTATATTTCTCTTCACTGTACTTAGTCATATTACTGTCTGTATATCCAAAAATATAAAAAAATCCAAGCGATCATCATACCATATGTGTTTCCATAAATGAAACCCTCAAGTGACCAATATCACTCAAAAATGTGTCACTTGCCAACAATCTCTCCCTTTGGCATTGATGGCAACACTTAGTGAAAAATGACTAAGTGCCGATACAAAAAATTTGTCCCTGTATATTCTAAAGGTATATCCTTTACTTTATATAGTTATCTATACATTTTTCATCTCTTCTCTTCTCGCCCTTTGACATCAATGGAAAAGGTAAACAAAAATGTAAAGTATACCAAAATTGTACCATTGCTTACCATAGAATTAGATCATTTTTAGTACATCTCAGAAAGAGTTTTCCAAGATCTTTACTTCCTGTGTCCAGGTCTTCACCAAAATTTGACTCACATGAATTAGTCCTTTCATTATGAATGTAGAAGTCTCTACTGCCTTTATGTCAGTAGGAATATGTGTTGTAAGGGCCTATCATGTCTTCTCCATGTCAGAGATATGGACTCCAAGAATTGATAGCTTGGGAGTGATTAGACTCTTCAACAAACCAAATATTTCCATAACTCTCCTTCTTTTTGTATCTAGTACACTCAGTTTGTCCAAAATTTTGGATACCTCTTTGTCTAACTTCAATACTAACTGTGAGGCAGTCTCACAACTATCCATCAAATTATCCGGAGTATCTCTATCCTTTACTATTGTGTCCTCAATGTTCTTGATATGTCTGATAGGTTTTATATAGTAACAGTATAACTTCCTTCCTTATGTGACACAAATTTAGCCTCCGCTCTAGTTTTGTTCAGTATGCCCAAGTCCTGAGAAATAGACTTGCAGACTTCCTCCATTTCTTCTCAATATATTTCTTCTCTGCCTTCTCTTCAGCGATCTTCTCTAATGACTCATAGTGACTGTCAAAGTCATCTAGTGCCTTGTTCAAGTTCTCTGCATATTATTTTTCCTAAAAAAATAGGTGTCGAAAGGAGTTTGTGTTAGTAATAACTGAGAGGGGGGGAGGGGGGTGAATCAGTGGCCTCAAAATTTATCCTTCAAACATGAAACACCAATCAAATAAACCTCAGACTATTAAGTCCCTACAAGATGCATGCCATGAAATACTCATAATGAATAACTGTCTGTCAATTTTCCTTGTCTGTCCTTATTCTCCTTGAATTACTAATAAGCAGTATAACTATTTAGTGAAACATAGTAAATATGCAGAGTATACCGATCAACCCAGTGTTAACTATGTCATATATAAAACAATAAATAAATGAATCATACACACATAACACATGAACTTTTGACGTGGAAACCCTGTTAAGGGAAAAACTACTGGGACCGGTACCCCAAATTTTCACTCTTCTGAAGTGAGCTCTATTAGGATCCAACCCTGTTAAAGGTTACAAACACATTGTTAAGTGTGACCTTGTTAGAGGATTTTATACATAGAGGTTGTCACTTAGTATCGGGCATCTATTGCTACCATCCTTGAATCAGCCTCCTTCTTAGACTGTCAATAGGTATCGGGAAAGTCCAATGATACTTTTATGAATCAACCTTTTTTGCACTCTTTGGGATGTACCTCAATATATAGAAGACTGTTAAGTCCTGCTCTATTAAGAGACTTGATGCTTCAATGGTTAAATTAAAACACTATGACCTATTTCTAATGCAAGTTTAAATTGCATATTTTTAGATGTATTTAAGTACATTACCTCTCTGATCAATTTATCATTTAAATTCTTTGTGCTCCACACTTTCTGCTCTGTGATGTTGTGCTTCACTGCTCGTCGGTGTCTGCAGAATTCTTTAGCTCTCCTTTAGCTTGATTGATCAGGACTGTATGAAGTTCTTCTTCATTTTTTCTCTTCAGCATCCTCTTTTCATTCACTTCCCTTAATCACCTTTCCATGAATGTGATCATTGCAAAAATGAATTAAGCTTGTCTCTTAAATAGACATAATTTTCACCTTTTCTTGATTCTTGATTCTTGGCGAGAAAACAATCCAGCCAATTTGATTTAAAGCATAACTCCTAATTTATCTCATAGTTATCTTCTTGCCAACTGTACAAATCTTCTTTAAATCAACTACTTAACTCTGGTCGAATAAAACAAATAAAATAACCAGTTAAGTCTATCTTTAGCTCTTGCCAGCTAGATATTTTGTCATTTTCTGAACTCTCTATTTTGTCAGTCAATTCTTCAGTTAGTTGTCGGTGACAACTGACAGTTCCATCGACATGACTCCAGTTAGCTTCGGGATCTCCATCTGTTGGGCATCATTAGATTTTTACTCATCGGGCAACTCAATTTTCAGCTCGTCGGGCAACTCTGTGGTTTTGGTTCGTCGTGCAACACTATCTTCTGCTCATCAGGTATCACTGACTTTTCTTCTTTGCCTTTATCGATGGTGTGCACTTTGTCAGTGTTATCTGTCACTTAGTGAATACTTGACATTTATGCATTGCTGAAAGCATAACCTTTGTTCTATAGATTCTCTAAAGTCTTTGGCATTATGTACATGACCATACAAATGATATCAAGTTGACATCAATGACAATACAAACCATTAACTAATTTAATGCTTTGCATTATCTTCAACTTAACATTATCAAACATTTAATCAGTTACATGTCACTAGTTTGTTCAATATGTCAACTACTCTTGTCATTACCTTAGTATTTTTCTCTCCTTTCTGCTCAGATCTCTCTTTAGATTTAGTAAATTTGATGAAGGATAACTTCATCAACTCATCCTCATCCATGTTCTCAATGTCAGTGCCCAAATACTTGTCTCTACTTGCCAAAAATAAAGGTGAGGAATCATATGTAGTGGTTTCATGTTTAACTTCAACCTTATACACTGCATCTTCTACTATTTCATCAATGTGTGTAATCTACATAAAGGGATCATTCATATCATGCGAAGTGTCCAATGTCACAGGAACACCATAAATATAGAAACCTGGTTTCTTTACAGTGCTTACATATTGACTAGCATCTTCGCTCAATGATTTATCAAGGTTTATTTTAGCTTTCTTTGATGGTTCTCCTTTCTCAATGGATTTGGGCTTAGGAGCCTATATGGTGAGATGTTTTGGGTTTTAGTTCCCATCAAGACTTTTTCTACAGCTTTCTGTGACTCCTAAATTAATTCATCATATTTCCTTCCCATTATCTTTACTTATCTTGTCTGGGTTCTCAATAAGGGTTTAAGTTCAATGAATATTCTCTCTATCTCTTTAACAAATACAATAGGCAATATGCCTTCAAATTCTTGTTCTCTAATCACTTCATCTTCCTTCTATGCTAATTTTTTCCTTATCTCCAATTTCTCATACAACTCCTCAAGTACACTACCTCCAATCTCTAAAAAATTCTTCTTAAAAGCAAGTAAATGTTTGATCACTATGTCTTCAAGCATAATTTTGTAGATGCCTCATACCTGTCATAGTATTTTCCAAAGAAACAAGCTTTCATTGCTCAATAATCCTCTTCTCCAGCATTTTCATATCTGGCTTCCAAAGTTGTCTCACATTATTGGTATTTTCTTCAATTTTCTTCTCTTCTCCTTCTATCCTCTGTTCCGTAGGAGGTGAGTCCAGTTTAGTGGACCTTGTGTTTATTCTAGGTACTTGCTTTGTATTCTCTTCCTGTGATGTATACTGAGATGGTGAAGGTGTAGATACATCAATCATAGTAGAAAGTAGATTGATTATCTTCGCATCTTCTGGAGGTGGAAGGGCTACAAAAACAATGCTTGCCAACCCAAAAGCTCTCTCAGTCATCTTCTTCCTACCTACTTTTATTTTCTCTTTAGATATTCCAACCTTGGCTATAGAGTACCCAATCATATTCTCTACTTTCTTCTTCCTTGATGCTCTAATATGTTCCTCCCTAATTTATGTAGACTTCTCCTCATAAGTACCCCATCTTTCCTATGATGAATCAACTTATGAAGCTAAGATGTGTTCTACTTGCATAGTCAAAACTTTAGAACTAACCTCATAGCCTAGTGGATAGCACCATTTCTTTCTAGGAATAATTGCCTCAAAGCACACACAACCAGTTTTAAAAATGAAATATATTGAGTCCTTATATTTTTCTACCATTTCCTTATGAATTCTCTCCATTGCCTTCATCTCTCTCTATAGGATTTTGATCATATAAAATAATTCACCATCTACCCAAGTGTTGTTTTGTCTCCTATAACTCTGAGAAATATGAATACTAGTAGGTATATTTTCTTTCCATTCTCTAGGGTGCATAATAGGAAATTTTTGAATAATTTGAATGTACATGTGTATCAACAAAGATCTAAATCTGAATCCTTTAGACTTGTCCTTCTTTATCTTCCTTACATTTTCCAAGAATTGTTGTGTTAAGACTTGACATAGATTGTACTTGATGTTTTCCTTGTCCATCTTATATGCCATTAAGATTACACCTTCTAATACAAAATTGAGTAAGCTTTTATAATGGAGTTTATAGTGTAAGATTATAGTAATCAATCTTACATCCTATTGGAATACATCATTTACCATCATTTCTCTCATGTCCCACTGCGAATGCATTATGGTTTCTATCATCTTATTAGTGTTCTTCTCAGCAACCAGTACTACACCAGTACTATCCAATCCTATTATGGAATGAATTAGGTGACTTCAGATCTTCACAAGATGATCTCCAAGCTATATGAATTGATCATGAACTCTACTCAAGATAATCTTTATCCATTCTTCTTCATCGAAATCATAAAGTTTGGTTATCTTCATAATACTCAAGTTATTTAGGTGTGCGAACTCATCCTTCATTTTTCCATCAATATCTACCATGTCTTACATCCCTATAGCAACCTCTTCATCTCCCAAAGATCCATAATTACAATGTATATATGCCCTAATATCTTTGACATACAAAACACCATAGGGTGTTTGAGAAAACGTGCCTTCGGGGTCATCCTTAGTAGATTTGAAACGGTGTTTCTTAAATTTATATCTAGGTCTCTGCAACATCAAAAATCACAGGAGTATCCATTTTGAAAAATTTGTAATCAATCTAAATACCTCTTTACTGTAGAAATGTGAATTTATGCACCGATTAAATCCTTCAACACACTTGCTCTAATTTTGCTTCTACTCAAGGCTCTGTTCTCCTCAAGCTCTACTATGCAAATGATGTTCAATTTTTTTCTTTCTATTAACCTTATACTTTGTTGAATGCAAAAATGACACAGTTACCAATTAACTTATTTCTGCACATAAACCAATCGAGTAACAATCTGGCGATTACATGATATAGGCTTCTAAAACCATGCGATCACATATATTTGATCCAAAACAATTCTACATACTCTCCCTAAGATCGCAATAGCGTACTCCTCAAATTCATGGGCTAGATAGATTTCTTATGTATTCTTCCAATGCTACCCCTAAGGGCATGCTTGACCTTCTAGGTTGATGTAGAAATGTTACCATCAGGCAAAGACTCAATAGCATCTATTGATTCTCCCTGAACTTTTTCCTCACTAGATTCCTTTACCTTTATACCTTAATACTATGGATATCTTATGATTTCTTGAAGCAACTATCAAATTCACTCCTATACTCTACAAGACTCTTACCAGTGTCAGCAATGTTCTTCTTTATAACCATAGGAGGTGGTCCTCTTCTGTTGTAAGTTCTGTTGTACCTACAAAACTTTGCTATATGAGCTAGATTGTTATGTTTTTAGCATATAGGAGGTGATCTGTTCTGATTAAATTTCAACTTACAATCCCTTGTGATGTGCTCAAGGTTATTACATTTGTAACATGTTGTCTTCACTGTTGTCTGTTCACTAATGTAATCTTGTTTGTATTTTGATTGATCACATTTCCTACATTGTGATTTCTTGTGCCTATATACATAATAATTAAAGAAATAACTAGAAAAAGGTTTGAAAGGAGATTTACCTATACAATCTCTCTTCATATGTCCAATCTTGTTACATTCAAAATATCTACTTCTAAAAGGTCTGATTTGTTCTTTAGGTTTTTCAAGAGTAGGTCTTTCTCTATCACTCTTTGCATCAGATTTTTCTTCTTGATTCTTTGAACATTCAGCTTCATTGAAACCAACACTAGTCATGTCTCCTTTAGGTTTATGTATGTCTCTCTATTTATCGATCAAGTCACTACTCATGTGAAGTCTCTCAATATGATTCTTTGCCTCAACAAGTTCTCCTTTTATGATCTAATTGTATTTCTCTAATTCCAAATACTTGTTCTTGTAGTTTTCAAGTTCAACCTTCATTTGTCCCATCTGTGTATTAGTATCCTTCAAGGTTTCTTAAATTTTTTTCTTAGCATCATTTTCTTGTTGAATCTCTTTAGCCATCTATTGTGAAGTACTTTCATAACAAAGATTTAAGGTATCTTTCTCTTCCTCAAGCTTTATTATCCGATCTGAATTATCATTATTTTAATCCCCTTTTATCTTAACCATAAGATCTTGTCTTTGACTTCTAGAAAGTTCAAGTTGTTATTTTAGTTTCTTAATGAATCCCTATGCTCTTCTCAATTTGAATTTCAATTCACCATTCTCTGCTTTATTTTTGTCAAGATCTTCAAGTGCTTCTTCAAAGTTTTCTTCCAAACATTCAGAATTCATCTCGATCTCCCTTAAGTTGTTAAACTTTCTTTCCAAGGGCCAAAAGCTCTGATACCAACTGTTAGGATTAAGAAAGACTGAGAGGGGCAGTGAATCATTATTACAACACTTTAAACATAACTTAATAAATTCCAACTTAACCATATATTTACTGAAATAAAAAGAACATTAGAACATAACACATAACTCATAACACCATGAATTGTTGTTGAGGAAACCCTGACCAAGGGAAAACCCCAGTGGGGATGGTACCCAAAAATATGTACTAAAAGTATAGTTTCTCTATTAGGAGATATTTTACATTAGCACATTTCCCTGTTTAGAGAATACAAAACTAGGTTAAAGGTATACTAAGCCCACTACTCTTACAATCAGAAATAGTTTAGTTACAATCAATCTCAAAAATGAGAAACACAAGCATCAACTATGCTTAAATATTCTAGTTGTACCTCGCATCTGTCTGACATCAAAATGCATCCATGCATTCCATCTTCTTCATATCATCTCACCATTACTACACTTCGCTTTACAAAAGGCTCTTCATATATATATATATATATATATATATATA
>MU225510.1:264908-286718 GCA_018584345.1 Thuja plicata | reverse complement strand
TATATATATATATATATATATATATATATCATCAAGACTCATCAACTACCATGTATCTTTGTTCCTTTTTCTTCACATGTCTTCGAAACACTGTAACTCGCTGCAATCAACACCAAAACTCAAGCGACCATAACATTAGGTCATAAATACCCCAAAATGTCTTCCTCTAAGCTCGCATATCATCTTTCATCATATACTATCTTCTCTATCTAGAATTGTACTTCTATACTTTGTATTTATATTCACCGTACTTAGTCATTTTACTGTTTGTATATCCAAAACTATAAACAACTCCAAGTGATCATCATACCAGATGTGTTGCCATAAATGAAAACCCTCAAGTGTCCCATATCACTCAAAAATTCATCACTTTTGAACAGTAATAAAAACCCCCATAAAATCCTCAAATGCTCAAAACCTATAAGAATTTATTTAAAACTTAAAATTTGATCCATGTAAATAAATGAGAAGAAGAGGACCCAAAATCCTTTGAGAATCAATAATAAGAGTAGGCTATACAATAAACCCTAAGTAGAACCTTCAAATAAAATCTTCCTATGTAATTGTATGAAAATAATCGTGCACCTCACAGTAGCCCTAAAAAGGAATCACCAGACCCTGCAGGCACCTTAGAAGAGTTTAAAGCCATAGGAACCATAATCAATAGGTTTTTCACTAGAGGTCAGAGCAAAAAAACTTAAATTAATAGACTTAGTGCCAGGAATAAAGGTACAATACCCTGACACCATCTGGGGAGGAGAAACCAAAGTGGAGCATGAGGATATCCACAAGGTAATATACACCAAAGTATTTGGGGAAGGATCCCGGGGGACCCAGGATGGGTCCCTCGTAGGAAGCCCCATTGTAGGATAAAGGAAGCAACATGAAGACATAAGAAACAAATTGAAACCCTAGAAGTGGGCCATGGAAGCATCACAAATCTGTTATTGTAATAATTACATTGTTTGTGGCATTGTTAATATATCAGACATGAGTTAATTTTTTTTATAGAAATGTTATGATCTCTTCATACACATATTCTAGGCATAAAAAAAGAGAATTTGGTAACCCCTAAAAAATAGAGTACCATGTTTATTTCTTCTGAGGAAGATTATAATGAGGAAGGTATGGACATGGATGAATATGGGGTTATTTCCCAGTGGCAAAGGAAGAAAGAGTAAAGGACCTACGATAGGTAAAAACAAAAAGGACAGGAAGAGGGTTTTGAGAGAAGACTGAAAATCCCCTGAGGACAAAACCCGAAGTGTCTCCCCTATTTTGGACCACAATCTGAAGCGGAAGCTCTAGGATGATTACGAAGATACTAATCAGACTCCTCCTTCTCCTTAGATTTCTTGACCCCATGACATAGGGAAGGATGATAGGAAGGATAGCGAGTTCTGTTGTTATATGGCAGAATAGGGGAAGATAATTGGCTGGTGCAACTTTAATGTCAAAAAAGAAAAGATGGGGATAACCATAGAAATAAAAAAACCCCAAGGTTATTGAAGGAGAGGGGGGTCGTATCAAGCTGGATCAGCATATTGCTCCTTATTTTGTGGTGTTTAGTGATAATACCAGGGAGTTCGAGATGGACCTAGTCAATAATTCCTAAAATAGTATGATTGATAATTACAAAACCATCAAATGGCTATTCCATGAAGTGGAGGACCTTAGAAAAGGGTAAAATATAATGAAAAGGATAAAAATGACAGGACTACTGAGGATCAGGAGAGCCTAAGTGGCAGAGTGAAAAATTTGGAGGATAACATGACTAAGGTAGAAGCTAACTTAAAGAATATAGCGGAGCAGAGCTATAATATCCTTAAGGCATCCAGAGAGCATACCAACACCGTCATTGAGAAGTTGGAGGATAAATTATATGGGATAGAGGAAGCCAACATGGAGATGGAGACAGAACAAAACACTGAACAGGGTCTTGGCCAGAGAACCAGAGCTAGAACAAGGAGTTTAAGGGCAAGGACTTGGTGCTGGATCTTCAAAAGATCAAGGAGTCGGCGGCCAATATAGATTTTCTTGAGGCCAAGGCGGACACATTGATGGTGGATTTATCATGAGGCTCCCTGGTCTTTTCTACTGACCTTGTTTTTCCTTCTTTTTGAGAAGCTCTCTATTTTTTCTCTAGCCTTTATTGGCATGTTCTATCTTTTTGCTTTATTCCGTTTATACTGGGCTTAACATAACTATTACTTTGTTTCAGGTTTCAGGAACCCTATAAAACCTATTTTACTTAATCAAAAACTTAAAAAGGGACCTCGTTATATTTCTCATTGGAATAATAAAAAATACTTGTCTTAATAGAAATGTTAAATTTACCAAAGAATCAAGGATCTCCCTATATGATATGGATGCAATCCTTAATTGTTTAGGAGGAAAGTAAGAAAATATATTTATTTTGGCAACCACTCAAATGGACATATACCACATTTTAAGATCCACATGTTAATAAAAATCAATATTTAAATAAGATCTTGAGAGTTTCCCAATAAAGAAATTTCCCATGTTGGGAGAAGCTCTATCTATAATAGCATTCATAATCCTCAAAGAAATACATAATACATATAAAAACAATATCTTCAACTTGGCAATTGTCAACAACACACATGGTTGAAATGGAGATGAAGCATACAACTGTCAACATCAAAAGTAAAAATCTAGCGTACTTAGTAATAAAACCCCCACAAAATCCTCAAATGCTCCAAAACCATAAGAATTTATTTAAAACTTCAAATTTGATCCATGTAAATAAATGAGAATAAGCGGACACAAAAATCCCTTGAGAATCAATAATTAGAGTAGGCTATATAATAAACCCTAAGTAGCACCTTCAAATAAACTATGCCCATGTGATTCTAGCAAAGGAATCATGGACCTAATAGTATCCCTAATAAGCCTTTTGAAAATACTAGACTCTATAGAATGGACATGATGACTCAGAGGAGGGGTGAATCATTTTTCCACAAAAAATATAAACTTTTAACCTTTTGATTAGTTCTAAAAAAAATACTTTAATCATTGAAAGATGTAAATATGAAAGACAAATAGACCATCATACACATGGAACACCAGATTTACTTGGAAAAATTTTCAAAGGAAAAACCATGCAGAAGATTTAATCTCAAATATATGAACATCAATTAAGGTTATTTGTAAAGAGAAAGGTTCACTTCCGAAGGGCTCACTACCAGAAGAAATAAGGCTCACTGCCTAGACAAATAATAATAAAGAGAATAGATCTAGCACTAATGTACAACTCCAATACAAATAAAAGATCTATAAATATCTCTAACTCACTACTTCCAATAGCTAACACGTGAAACTCCACACTACTCTACCACAAACTTTATAGTATCTCAAACATACAAGGAGATAAATCATCTTTCATACATTCTCATCACACATGAATACACTTGCAAAAAAATTGACAAGTATACACATCTACCACACACTTCGTCAACAATTTATTATTTGTTTATACTAATATTTCTTTTCCAAAGTCTCCCATTGTTAGCTAAGCATGTAAGCTTGCTTAAATTTGAATTAGGTTGGCACTAAAAATTCTGGTAGTAGAAAGGAATGAAAGATGGACCACAACACACTTTATGTGAGACCAAAAATATTATCATACATGATTAATTTTATCTTTCATTTATTGAGACAATTAATTGAAGTGTAAACACTCAAGGTTGGCTAAACCTAGAGTAAGAGCACGATCAAATATTGAAACCATGTCTCTGAAACCTAAAATCTCCTGCCAACTAAAATGAATTAAACTAGGGACATTAAGGACTAATTTTCAACACTACAATATTAGATACCATTATATGGATAAATATGGAGCATTCAATTTACACAAAACAGTCTTAGTTACAATCATACTTAGACACATACTAATTCTACTACATTGTGATCCAAAGCAAATGACATTGAATCCACTATCTTTAAAAACTATCCAACAACATGCCAAAATATCATCATTATATATGCAACATGAATAATATGTGGAGCAACTTTCTTAAAACTACTACACATAAAACAATGACCAAAAGCAGCAACAACATGCTGACACATGTTGGCATTAATAACAATCATATTAAGCAATTATATCGAATTGTCACTTATCCAAACCAACTAATTTTTCTCAATTCTACAACCATCCCCCCTTTTGTCATTGATGTCAATGCATCAATAATATATATAATAAATATTCTATAACCAAAAATATTTCCCTTAAATGTCACTCACTCTCCCCCTGTGACATCAATGCAAAGGCCAAATATAAAGTTCAAATACTCAATCTTCTTAGCTCTCGCTAAGACATACATACCAACTCACAACTATACTTAGCTCCCCCTAAGAGGTAGCCATAGTCATTGGTCTAGATCAAAAATATGTTTTAAGTTCACTTGACTAATGTACATTCGTATGCATTTAACTCCGATGAGAAAGAGCAATCAACACAAGCTTCTCCCAAAGATACTCAAAAGTATCCTTAGAAATGCCTTAGTAAAAATATCTATAATTTTCTCTTTTGTAGGCACATACCTAAGCTTTACCTCATTCTCTAAAAAAATTTTCTCTTAGAAAGTGGTGCCTAATTGAAATATGTTTTTTCATTAAAGGTGTTCTCACATAGGATAGAGGTGGGTTCATCAAACATTACTGCAACATCTTTTAATGTCTATTTCATCCATAGTATGTGTATACAAAAAGAGTCAGCAATAATATATTCAACTTTGAAGCAATAGATATGGATATTGAATCTTGTTTCTTACTCGACCATGCAACTAACCAAGGATCAAGGAAAAATGCACCTCCACTAGTGCTCTTCCTATCATCCACACATTCAACCCAATCAACATCGGTATAAGCAATCAAAGTGAACTATAATTTTATGAGATACTACAATATGAAATAAAATGTTCCTTTCAAATATTTGAAAATCCTTTTCACAACAACATTTGTTTCTCTAGGATCTTGCTGAAATATGGATATAAGGAAAACAACATGCACGATGTCTAGTTTAATATCATTCAAGTATAATAGTTTGTCAATCATTGATTTGCATTTGCCTAATTTAACACCTCCTATCCTTGATCTCGTTAATCTGCATAGAAAAATTTGGTCTGAGCAAGTGAGATTGCAAGATTATTAGATACAAATTGAATTTCTTAGTACACTAATCAAACATGTCAATAAATCATACAATATTTATAGAATGTTTTGTAGACATTAATAATATAAAATAAAATAAATTAAAATAAAGTAGCTTGCCATGTTTTAGATGTGTATTAAAAAAGAGCTCATAAGATGATCCTAATGAATTTTGACTTGCCCTTAAATATAACATCTTATAGTAAAACTCAAATGTTTTGAAGAAATTATGTCATACTAGTCAATGGAAGGAACCAATGACATATATTAACTCCACATTTTACAAATCTAAATTAACATTTGTCGATGGATAAACTGAAGATCGAATCCCAACACTATAGACATTAGTATAAATAGAATTATAAAATCAAATCATTTACAAATCTTCATATAAACGATAACCCCAATTATATTAGAAATAAACAAATCTAACTAAATCTCAAATTTAAAAGAAGAACAAGAAGAAGAAGAGTTTAGGCATCCAGATTTTTTCTAATGCGGATGAATCTCTACTAATATATTCTCAAACTTGATAACGTACCAAGTGGATTCCTTGTACAAATGTAAGGCGCCCAAATTTCATTTGTCTGATTTTTCAGTCTTACAAAAAAGTAATGAAACAATATTAAACAGAGTCATAGGATTGCTTTCAAGGGAAAGTAGATCTTTCATGTAATTCGTTGACTTAAATGCTGAATTGGATAAAAATATTGAGCTTATATTACCTAGAATAACAAAAACAAAAACTCAAACAAATCAATCCCGATTTGAAGATCTTACCTCAGGGCCCGTTTGTTTGCTGGAAGATGGCTGGAAGATGAAAACGGGAAGATGTAATTTTGTACGGCCAAATTCCCATTTTGGTCCAAAATGAGAATTTGGCAAATTCCAAAAAAAAGGTGGAATTTGCCAAATTCTCATTTTGGACCAAAATGGGAATTTGGCGGTACAAAAATACATCTTCCTGTTTTCATCTTCCAGCCATCTTCCAGCAAACAAACGGGCCCTCATAGATATAAACTGCAATTACAAAATAGTTTACGAGGAAGACAATGATAATACACTTGTTTATTTACTAAAGTTGCGCAGAATACAGTTATGAACGCCACCAACTGTAGCCCTATAGTACGTATTTGAAAATTAATATGATGATATCTATTATCATTTGGCTCTGAAAGTATGTTGTCCTTTTTTGAGGACATGTCTCATTCTAAATGTTCATACTATTTATGAATGCATGTAGAAAATGCAGGAAACGTCTAAACAACCAACTAAAATGTTGAGTGTTACCTAGGTAACACTTAGCTTTTTTTCAAGTGTTACCAAGGTAACACTCAATGTTTTAGTTGGCTGTTTAGTCAATATCAAAAATGCATGTGAAATTATACGGTGTGTGTGCATTCCATGCTTTTTAGTTCCCAGCAGGAAACTGTTGGAGAGGGCATAGAACTTAACTAGGGATTAAACTTTCCTCTTGTAAGTTTTAATCGAGCAGATAAACTTAATAAACATATCTAAGACAGTGATAGAAAAGTAGAACAAAACACATAACACAGAAGATTATAGTGGTTTGGCAAATACGCTTACGTCCACTCTCAAAGTAGGGAATATCTATTAATGTTTAACCAATACAATTATCCATGGCATGTACATAGCCAATATATATAAGATTATACAGCTATCAACTAAGGAGGCGGGAGAAGCTGAAAGGTCATGACCGTCGGGCTTCACATACCCAACAATCTCCCACTTGAAGTCCAACCGCCACAGTCACGAACAGTACCATTCCCTGCATTTCCACTTTAATTTACGTCATAACCAGCCCCATAGAAGATTTCAACTTCGCAAAACTCTGTTCACGGATAGTGCGAGTTAAGCTTCTCCAAATTCTGTCAGACTGAATACAATCAAACAGTTGAACATCTTCTCTAACAACTTTTACAGATGCAAACTCATCCGTAAATCCATAATCAGGAAGTCCACTATATGTAGGCTCAAAATACATTGTATCTACAAAAGAACCCTTAAATGTATACACAATATGATAACTTTCTCTTGTGCTCCCCTTCTCTACAACTTTGAACAGAGCATCTACAGGCCGGTCATCTTCCTTGTTAATTTTTATTTGTATTGCTTGGCTCATGTTACCAACAAAATCTCTTAGAACATTCATTGTATCAACATCCATACAAACATAAATCAATGGAACTTTCCCTTCACCATTATACACTACAATCAGAGCATTAGACTGACAAACTACATCTTCGACTAGTTTCAAAACATCATGTACAGACTTCTCGCGACAGAGCCTCAATACAAGACTGCAAATTTTCGGAATATGACAGCTCGCAGAGATGCAAAGCATCTTGTCCACGCATTTTTCTGTCTTGGTGGCCGGTGCTTCCCGTGGCTGCTGCACTGCGGTCTCCAATTTCAAAATTTTCCAAAAATTCTCAAAGGCCTTGTGAAAGACCTCTGACATAATGGTAGGATGGACACCTTTACACAACAATTTCATGCATTGTTTAAGAATCACACCGGAAATGAAAACAGCTGTGAGGAAACCTCCAACACGATAGTCATCCCAATGAATCACAAGTCCACCAGCCGCTCCAATACAACCCATTTCATTCTTACTCGGGTGTCTGTTTATCTGCCCATATCTTTTCACCTTCCCATCCTTGTTCACAGGAGAGCATTGATCAAGCTTCAGTCGATTATAGTGAATTGGAACAATCCGTCCCAAATCTCCCACACTCTCCTCAATCCCAAATGGAATTAATCTGGATAGAAAAACACCTTTGGCCACTAACCAAATGAAAATCTTCTCGCTGGTTTCCAAACTTTTGCCCGTGTCACTAGATGCTCCATCACAATCATTTTGTCTGCTATTTGACACCTCCTTGCCCTCCTCAGGCGATGACTTCTTCTTTCCCATACACATCGTGCCTGCTTTTATAGCCTTGAACACAATCCATATTGGATGAATAGAACTCTCCAACATAGGTAGCAGCTCTGCTTGAAACGTCAGAGTATCCTTATTTTCTTTACCGTTAATGAAACCGTTTCCATGCATTTTTAGTAATGAAATAAAACTAGAAAAAGCATCTGCACCTACAATGAGTTGTTGATGCTCTGGCTTCATTTCAAGAAGAAAGCCTAGCAGAGGGGCGCTATCAACAACCAATTTCTCATCTCTCACACTCTCCTCGAACCCAAATGGAGGCAATTTGGATAGAGAAATGCTTTGGACAGATTTCAATATCCAAACGAAATTCAGCTCACTAGTTTCCAGCCGCATGACAAGTTTGTCGATTTGTTCCTTTGGCAACGACATAGGTCCATACAAAATAAACAAAACCGAATCCTTAGGAACTGCATTTGGGGATGGTTCTTTGGGTAGATCACATTCACTGCCTGAAGAGCTTGCAAAGTTTGAATCACCGGAAGAAGAAGATCTTGAACTAAAGCTCGATGAATTCCTACATTTACTATTCCAGCCTATTGTGTCCTTGTCAATCACCTCAGAAGGATAATGTGACGTAGGGAGATCATTGCTTGCAATGTCAATATCTTCCTCTCCTCTATCCGCACCTTGGTCGTGTACCGGAGAATTCTTTCTTTGCATTAATCTACTGTAAAGTAGAGCTTCACCAAGCTCCACGTTTGTTAGGTTCTTTGCAGCAAAATGTTGATTTCTACTACTAAGACAATTGGTTATAAGATTTTGTAATCTTAATAATGTGTCAATATCAAAACTATCGATATAATTCTCAATTTCATCCTCTCTTTGATTCATATTGGAGTGTTTCATCAGAAAATTAACTATAAGTTCAGGCATATCACTGAACGACTCAAGAACTCTGCTGAGTTTTTGATTTTCCTCCATGGATATTGGTTGTTTGTTTGGTTCCAATTTATTTTTATGTTCTAAGGGTGCAAAACATAACTCCATATCACTACCCTGATCCAAACCATCTATTTCCATTGGTGAAACTTCACATTCAACAACAGCAGTAGATGCGACTTCTCCTTTAAATTTCTTATATGAAAAATTACAATTACAATCTTCATAGTCATAATTTTCAATTTCTATTTCCCAATTTCTCACCTTTCATTTCAACTGCTCCTTCTTCACTTCTTGGTGAGGTGAATTCTTAGAAATCTTGTGTGAAAACTCCACGCTGCTATTGTGAATGACTCCCACTTCATTATAACTCTCTACCATATATAAAGTATCTAATTTGTTCCCTTTTGCAATCACTAAGGACCCTTTTGTCACCTTCCATTTATTGGATTCCAACCTGACATTACATCCTTGAGAGAACAATTTCCCAATTGAAATAGAATTAATTTTAATTTGAGGGACATACTTAACATCCCGTAACAACCAACTATTTCCATTGGCTAGTTTTAACAAAACATCTCCTTTCCCAAAAATTTTAAAACATTTATCATTTGCAAGAAAGAGCTTACCAAAATTACCACTTTTGAAGGTTTTGAAAAACTCCCTGTGTGAGGTAATATGAAATGATGTTCCTATGTCGAGCACCCAATCATTTGCTGCAACTTCTGTTGTAGTCAAAATAAGAGCATTGTCGTATTCCATATCTGCTCCTTGGATTTAACCAAGCTCTGATACCAATTGTAAGTTTTAATCGAGCAGATAAACTTAATAAACATATCTAAGACAGCAATAGAAAAGAAGAACAAAACACATAACACAGAAGATTATAGTGGTTCGGCGAATACGCCTACATCCACTCTCAAAGCAGGGAATATCTATTAATGTTTAACCAATACAATTATCCATGGCATGTACACAGCCAATATATATAAGCTTATACAGCTATCAACTGAGGAGGCGGGAGAAGCTGAAAGGTTGTGACCGTTGGGCTTCACATACCCAACACCTCCAACAATGAATCAGAATTAACTTTTTAGTAAGATTTATCTTTCCAATTACTATAAATCCAATTACTATCCCTATTAGTAAAGTTGCATATTTTTTTAAGACACATATATTCAAGTATTTTTGCCATGCTACTATTGGACCATGGAGACGGTTGCAGGATGTGAGAAAAAGCTTGTATACTCATGATGCAAGAGAAGGAACGTCTCTTGAGACATTGCTCTACTAAAATGAAATTTATTTAATCCCTACAAAACACATGCAAATTCCAGCAAAAAAAAGTGCAATATTTACTACTTGGATTGTATGGGAGATGCTACAACGACCGTCATAAGGATCACAAAATTGTGCGGGACACCAAGAAATTAGGATTTTTGTTTTCGTGTAGTTAAACGGTGATTAAGCAAGTTTTAAATGTTAGACTCTAAAATATGAATCATGGCAAGCCAGTCTTGGAGGATGCATTCCAGATTCCAGTGCAAGAGAACACAGAAATACAAAGGATAAATGCAAAAAATAGGAGTTGTTGATGACTTAATCTGACAAAACTTTGCTTGCTAGATCTAGCCAATAATCAACTATCTTGATCTCTTCCAGTATCAAACTTAAATGGGTCCGTGACTAGGAAAGCTAATTAACACTCAACACTTATGAGTATGAAAGTTTAAGGATAAATATACTTCTACCTAAGACCTACACAATGCTGCTAATTGTTTTATGATTTATTATAAACAACCACTTGAATTTAAATAGACTGAGTAGTTCCGTCCTGCTGATATTTTCCACTAAGATATGAAACTTATCCAAATGTAAGTACAAAGATTACCTTTCAGCTAGGTCCACTTTACTAGGTACAGAGTAGTAATCTTTGTAACCTATATTGTGATAAAGAGCACCCTTTTTTTTTTGTTTGTAAACTATTTAAGACCAATGCTTTTTTGGGAGAGATTCCATCGACTTTCATGCATGTACCAACCTTAGAAGTTATGTGGGTCTTCAATCCTCTCTGAATTTGATGAATATGGTATACGTAGATTTTGGGTGTTTTGAAAAGGAAATAACATAATCCTTCTAGAAAATTAAAATACTAAAGGAAATAACATGATCCTTGCAGAAAATATGATAAACATAAAGTTTTCCCATTAGTATGCAATGAGAAAATAAGTTGTTTAAACCATCGGTTACACTACATCGAAAGTCAGGTTTTCAGTTCAAATCGAAAATGCTAAGCAAGGAGAAAACCGACAATACAATTTTGTAGTGTAAACCGAAGATGATAAAGTGGAACCCGATAGATAGTTCAACCAAGGAACACTGAAAGATGGTCAAACTGATTTCAAGGAAAACTGAGTATCAGACACCGAAAGTCAGTTACATCCCAAAAAAAGTGGATCTAGCTTCCATGTCAGATAAAATAGATATATTCTATTTATAAAGTCTTGATTTGTTTTAAAACCATTACTTAAGGGACAAGCAACATTATTGTAATTGTTTTAATCAGTGTAACTGATTAAGAATATGCAAACTAGGAGATCAAGGTCAAGTTGTAAACCTTTGATCATAGAGTTAGGTTTGTTATACATGAAACTACATTAGGTCAATATATCTTATAAATAGATGTTGTAATCATTCATTATCATGGATGAGAGGATGAATGTAGCCAACGAGCACATCTATGGATCAGACTAAGAGTTTCAAGAAGCAGAAAATAAAAGATGAATTTGGTTATCAAGAACCAAGAACAGAGGCTACCGACCAACAGAGGTATTAATCAATCACATTAGGTGATACATTTATACATGTAATTTGTAATGGATCTGTAATCAATAATTGTTAGATTGTATACACTCAGGTCAATGAGTATTTTTGTCTGCATTCTAAAAAGTGTAGCAAATAGAAGAAATCCTTTCAAGGAAGGTGGATTTAACAATCCTATTATAAATCTCTTAACCGAGTGCATACTAAATAGTGTTGCTAAAGCTCTTAATAGAGTAGACCTTAACAAGTCTACACATAATACTCCTAACAAGGTAGATCATTAGAAGTGATCAAATTGTAAGCCTTAACATGCCCCTTCCAATCTACAGATAGTGAAGTTTCGTGGGTGCCATCCCCACCATAGTTTTTACCTTCAAACATGGGTTTTCTATGTTACCATATCTTGTGTTATGAGTCAATTACTTTCATGAATGTTTCTATGAATGTTTACATGTTTTTTAAAGTTAAAGAATTGATATATCTTACACAAAGATAGTATAGAACAGATGGTTGGTTATACACTTGATTACACAATGGATAAAGGTTAAAATAGATAAAAGTTTTAGAGGTATTGATTCACCCCTCCTTTCTTAGTACACAATTCTCATTATTTCCATCAATTGGTATCAGAGCTAGAAATATTATTTGGAAAGCTTAAAGACTAAAGAGAAAAGATCATATAATGGAGTAGTACAAACTTGACAAAAGTATTGAGAATCAGAAGCTAGAAATTCAGATCTTCTATGAGCAGTATAAACAAGCTAGAATCAAGATGCGAGAGCTGTTAGATGAAAGAAAGATTATGAAATCTTGCTGTAATAAAATAGATTACCATAAAGAAGAGACACTAGATCTATTTGAATCTTCAGAATCAACAACTAGCAAAGCATCAGATACATCAGAGGAAAGAATCACAAGCTTAAATGAAATCAACATCGGAATGGACAAGTGAAATCTTTGCAAATCAGTCAAGAGACACAAATGGTAAGAATTATTGATGTCATGAACAATGCTAGACAAGCTGAGCAAGAGAGAACACTATCTATTGATGATAGAAGGAAGATTATAGAAAAGCTACAAGAAAAAGAGTCATAAATACAAAGACTTATAGAACATCACCGTGAGATTACAAATCAGATTATTCTTATGAGTCAAGAGGCAAAAAGAATGAATGTTGAACTCATTGAAATAATAGAATCTATTAGTGAGCTAAGGGAAGAAAATGAGAAGTTGAAACAAGAAGTAAGAATTCAACAGCAACATAATGAACTTATCAAGAGAGCTGAAGAAAGCAATAAAAGAATGAATGATTTTCTTGATGGACAAAGGAGAACCAACAAAAACACTAGACTAGGCTATATTGAGAATGGAGAATCACCTAATCAATCTGATCCCAAGAATGTCCATGCAAATCCCAGACTAAGAAAGCTGACATGCAATCGGTGTGGAAAGCAAGGCCACACATCAAATGTTTGCAGGAGTAAAATGAAAGGTATTCCTAAATCCACAACTTCACTCATAGAAATTTGTTATAAATGTAACAAGAAAGGACATAAAGCATATGAATGTAAATCTGAGATGAAACAACAATAGGAGGAAGCCTACATGGACAAATATTGTCCTACCTACAAAATGTATGGGCACACAATTCTTGAATGCTCGAAGAAGAAAAAGCAAGCATGAAATCCTAAAAGTCAAGAATCTTCCTATCAACCAAAAATAGTCAGCAACCAATATGTATGGGATTACAACACTTGGGAAAATTGTACAGCATGTGGAAGATTTGGTCACATTGCTACGAACTATATGAGACAATGGAAAAGAAAGTCTAGAGGCTAGACAAACCTTGGAATGACATGTTTACACTATCATTAAGTTGATCATCTCAAGAAATACTATAGAGACAGAATGACAGAGACCAACACCTTTGCCAATGGAAACACCATTGAAGACATTAGGAAGATGAGAAATGAGATGTGGAGGAAAGCTACAAACACTGATGAAGCTAGACCGAGCAATGTAATTCATGACACTTTATCCAATGGATCTAGTGACATCACCACCCCCACCTAAGTAGAACAAGTAAGTATGGAACTGCATTATACCAAGTCATTTTTTGCATCAGTTCCATTATACATAGTTGAAATGCCAAATTAGCATGATTATAGATGCACTATGGTATTACTTGTTAAATTGTTTGAAAATTATTTTGTCAGTCAATACATACCGAAATGCATCGGTATACATTCAAATTTGAATTGCCTACACTTACTGAGAATCGTCGGTTAATACATAAAAGCTAAAATTGCTAGTGTAAATTGAGATTTGTCGGTAATTATGTAAGTCGACAAAGCTATCTTCACCAAACACTGAAACCCATCGGTAAAAGAAACAAGTTAAATGACTACCTAAAGTATCGCGTTGTCACCAAAAGTAAATTCAGTGTTTCACCTAATGACTTCGTCTTTACACACCGAGGAGTGGTTAAGCATTAATGACTCAACTTAGGTAAAAGTCTATGAATAGATGACAGAAGGGTTTCATTCTTCACCAAACGATTTGAGTGAAGCGACCAGAGCACAAAGCAACAACATTGCAGAGCGACTCCAACCTGATTCAAAGCACTCTAAGAAGATCACCTACAACTATAGAGGTTAAAGTAAGTACCAAGCATAAACTGAGAACTATGTTTATCATTTATGAGTAAAGCCCTAATTTTAGAATCAATGGTGACCACATCAAGAACCGCTAAGATGAAGAGTATTAAGAAGAACAAGGTCAATATTATCAAGAATAATACCTGCGAGGAACCACATTATAAGATATTCCCAGAAGTTGCCACACAACCCGACAATGCTAGAGCATTCTCAATAATGCCAGCTAGGGTTTTGCTTGTTGAAGACGTGCGAGCATACATACACTGCAAGATTGTAGAGATTCATGGTCTGGAGGTTGAGAAAGATTTCAAGAAGCTATGCAAAGATGATGGCACTATAAAAGAAGAACAAAAACACATCGAAGTAAAAGGGCTCATAAATGCCCTATGGTTCCAAAAGGAATTCAAGATTGAATGGATTTGGTTAGTACTAAATAGGATCCATGAAACAAAGATATGGCTGGATGATCCTAAAACAATAACAAGAGATGTTGTTCATGATGTAACCAGTTATCCAATAACTGATAAAATAAAGGCATTGAAGCACCCTCCTAAGGTTGACATCGAGAAGAATACAAGAGCTAAATTTGATGGAAGAGAACTTAAGGTATCCATCATTACTGATGATGAACTGAAATTTGGAGCTTGTGTCTTAGGATACAAGTTATTTTAGGCTAAAAGGATGAACAACATTTCATCTGGAGCAGTGGATACAACCTACAAGATTGTCAAGAAGGGAATTTAGTTGGATCTATTAGAACTTCTACTCAAGCAGCTAGAAGAGAACTTAAAGACAATAAGGAATGCAAATTCAAAATCATGTAAGTTTGGTTCACTTATCATGTGCATATTCTTCTACTTCCAAGAATATTTTCCATCAATAGGTAATGTGCAATGGGACACAACGAAGACTAGTGACCATTGAGATTAGTGAGTTTATAAAATCACTAGGAGATAATTTTGAGTCAATAATGGATGAATAATTTGCTAGATTCAAGGAGAGAATGCAGAAGAGAGTAAGGATCCCCGAACAGTTAATTGAGAAATTCAAGACTGATATATGTTTCATGTTAGACACCGACTTCACATACATAAAGCCAGCTGTACCGAGAACAACATGGCTATCTCTACTTGACTATGAAGTGAACATAGATCAAGCATCTAATGCAATTGATGCATTATTAAATGAGCCAATAGATAAATCATAACTCAAGTTCGACACTTATGAAGAAGCCAAAGAAAGAATCAAAACTGGATTGGTTGTAAATAAGATAGATAGGAAGAAAGAAAAGATGGTCAAGAACTTGAAGAAAAGCTTGTCGGTTACAAAAGAAGAAACTGAAAAGAAAGAAGAAACCGAGGGATAGTCACCCATCAGTGAAGCTAAAAAGGAGAGTGACTCTGAGTCTATAGAGTCAGATAGACCATTACCTCCACCAGCTAAGAAGCCTAGGACTACACTTTTAACAAGGACAAGAAGTCAAACAACGAAGGATACAAGTCCTTCACCATTAAAAAAAGGTCAATTAAGGACCTATAAGAGAAAATCTCCAACCAAACTGTCCAAAGAACCAAAGAGGAGAAGGAATCTAATCCTAAATAAGGAAGACATGGAGGACATAAAGAAAGATGAATCTGTCCAAATAGAAAAGACAAAGATTCCTGAAACTATTTTAATGAGACATGTGAATCAATTGCAAAAAGAGGTGGCTTAATCGACACCAAGGTAAGAAAGTGGCTAACATTAGAGCTCGATCATCATAACAAGGTTTAGAAAGCATTGATAAAAGCAATGATAAACTTCAAATATGTACTAATACAATTTAATGAAAAAATGCCAAAAGCACTACATGAAAGATTATCTGCCATATGGACTTATGCATTGAAGAATGAAAAGGAGATAAGGGAAAGAGTCATAGTTTCTCTTATGCCTCCCATATCAAAAATGGAAGAAATCCAAGAGATTATGGAGAAACATACAAAGGAGTTCTCACCCAAGATGAGAGCTTACAAATTTCTACAGGGAAATCTTATAGAGATAGAAAAGAATAGTAATAAAATTTGGAGTAAAATACTCAATCGACCTATTGGGGAGGCAAGCCCCGAACATGTTACTAAAATAGATAAAGATGTCACAACAATAGAACTGGATAGAGATGAATTGGACACTACAGGAAACAAGAATATGGATGTTGCAGATGAGACATGGCTAGACAATATTCTAGATAATACTGTTATTGACATCACTGATGATCCTACAGATGAAATTCAGAAAGATGAAGATGTCACTGTTGTCAAGGACCAAACCGATGAAGAAGACACTACAATTGATGCTGCACAAGTACACATACTAGGCCAAATTCCATTATTGATTCAAGAAATCAATATTATCTAACAGAAGGAGAAGACCCCCGAGCCCGATGCAAGCATACCCGAGGACAAGGATAATGAAGAGAAAAAATATACATCTGATGAAAACAAGGACACAACCGATGAACAAAATGTCATCGATAGAGAAAAAAAAATGGAGATACCACCAAAAAAGATGCACAGATGAAATATGTTGATGAAGTCCAAAAAGAGAAGGATGAGAAAGAAAATATAGTTGATACCATGCCAAAGGATACAAAAGGAAAAGCTGCAGATACACCAAAGGTTGATAAGGAGACGTCCTCACACAATCGACAGGAAAACACTGAGAAACAAGAGAACAATACAATACCTCAAAATCCATCAAGTAATGCAAAAGACCAAGTAGAGAGGGTGGCTATGGTTCTACATACAGGTGGAACATAAAAGAAGAAGAAAAAAAGAAGAACAAGTTGGAAGTCACACTAGATGAAATCATAGAAATACTGAAATATAACCCAACAACATTAGACTTTGGATCTCTCCAAGAATATGGAGAAATCTTCCAAAGGAAAGATTTTCAAGAGAAGCTTAAGAAGAAGCACCGATATTCATTGGTATTGGAGAACAGAAGGGACATCTTGAGGCAGATTGTTCCTAAAATAGATGTTGATCATAATTCCCCCATACTAGATCAACTTGTCATCCTAACTGAAGCCATCAAAACATAGAATGTTGATGCAGAAAAGGCAACTAAGGAGTGAGAAAAATAAAATTTTCAATACAAATTGATAGAAAAGATCAGCCAAGAAGTGGCAGAGAATAAGGTAAAGCTTTCAGAGTTATCAGATCAATTAGATCCAATCATTATTGACGTTGTTTCTTTAATACAAAATCTATGCACTTTAGAGAAATTTACTAAGGATAGTAATGATAAGATTGCAAATATCGAATCTGATCTAACTGCAAGTGCAAAAAGTGAAACCATCGATGGAAATGAAATCACATTACATTATGAGAAGATCATTGAGATTAAACGGTTAAGACAGGAACTTTGGGAAGAAGAATAACAATTCAAAGAGGAGGTTATTGAGATATAGTCTATACTATTACTGAACCTCACACTTCTGCAGACTCACCTAAAATTAGCTAGGAAACTCATTGCCACCCTTGCGATGTCTGTAGAAGACAACATCTACAATATGCATGCATGGATAACCTTAGACAATATGGCTGTTGAACATCTCAAGGATAAATGGGAGAAGATGATGGAGGAAATGAAATTTTCACACTCTCATATTTTTGATAAGATATGGGTATACACCTTTGCCCTTACTATCAAAAAAGGGGGGAAAGAAAATTGATATGTACAAAAAGAAAAAGGGGAAAAGGATAATATAGTAAAAAGAGAATAGGAAAATATAGGATAAAGACATAGTTTACAAATACTATACTATACCGCATATGCATAGGGGGAGTTATGA
Organism: Thuja plicata; assembly: GCA_018584345.1. NCBI lineage: Eukaryota > Viridiplantae > Streptophyta > Pinopsida > Cupressales > Cupressaceae > Thuja > Thuja plicata. The sequence goes on along the minus strand of MU225510.1, from coordinate 268,384 downwards.
AATTACTAAAGTAAAATGTACATGGTGTTCATACTATACACTTTGGTAGTATTATGCACATATTAGTTTTTGATACTAATGTCAAAGGGGGAGATTCATAAACATAAATTTTTCCCATTAGTATGCAATGAGAAAACAAGTTGTTTAAACCATCAGTTACACTACACCGAAAGTCAGGTTTTCAGTTCAAACCAAAAATGCTAAGCAAGGAGAAAACTGATGACACAGTTTTGCAATGTAAACCGAAAGTGAAAACCAAAGATGATAAAGTGGAACCTGATAGACAGTTCAACCAAGGAACACCGAAAGACTATCAAATTGATTTCAAAGAAAACCGAGCATCAGAGACCCAAAGTCAGTTATATCCCAAAAAAGTGGATCTAAATTCTACGTCAGATAAACTGGATATATTATATTTATAGAGTCTTGATTTGTTTTAAAACCATTACTTAAGGGAAAACCAACATTATTGTAATTTTTTTAATCATTCTAACTAATTAAGAACATGTAGACTAGGAGATCAAGGTCAAGTTGTTAACCTTTGATCATAGAATTAGTTTTGTTATACGTGAAACTACATTAGGTCAATCTATCTTATAAATAGACGTTGTAATCATTAATTATGCAAAACAACAAAAGATGAATTTGGTTATCAAGAACTAAGAACAGAGGCTACCGAGAAGTAGAGGTAATAATCAATCACATTAGGTTATACATTTATACATGTGATTTGTAATGGATCTATAATCAAAAATTGTTAGATTGCATACACTCAAGTCAATGAGTATTTTTGTTTGCATTCCAACAAGTGTAGCAAATAGAATAAATCCTTTCAAGGAAGGTGGATTTAACAATCCTATAGTAAATCTTTTAACCGAGTGCACACTAAACAGTGTTGCCAAAGCTCTTAATATAGTAGACCTTAACAAGTCTCCACATAATACTCCTAATAGGGTAGATCATCAGAAGTGATCAAATTGTAAGCCTTAATAGGCCCTTCCAATCTACAGATAGTGAATTTTTTGTGGGTGTCATCCCCACTGCATTTTTTACCTTCTAACAGGGGTTTTCTGTGTTACCATATCTTGTGTTATGAGTCAATTACTTTCATGAATGTTTCTATGAATGTTTACATGTTTGTTAAAGTTAAAGAAATGATATATCTTACACAAAGATAGTATAGTTATACAATTGATTACACAATGGATAAAGGTTAAAAGAGATAAAAGTTGTAGAGGTACTGATTCACCCCTCCCCTCTCAGTACACACTTCCCATTATTTCCAACAAAATAAAAATACCGATTTGTATATTTATTTACTGTGAACATCTGAAAAATTAAAAGAGAAATTTTTCTTGGAGCTATTCACCAATTTGTTTTATCCCTGTTGTGAAGTAGAAGGCTTGATGGGAACTTTTTATAAGGTCCAATCCCATCGAACATTGGCAAACTAAAATATGTTAGTGAACTGTAACAATCTTTCCTCTACTCTCAATTGTAAATTGTGCTTAATTTACTAAAGAAAAATTTATAATCTTGTGGTATTTCCTGATCTTGTCAGGCATCTATCGAATAATAACCTGGGTGGTACCATACCTGATTTGTCAGCAATGTACAAACTTCAATACATGTAAGTATGCATTTTATATAAACTATTAAGTATCTATTGTTGGCAAGTTGACTTCTTGAGGATGCATGACTTATTTTGTGTTGTCATTATGGCAACAAAGTCATACTAAGTTTTTGTCAAAGATAACTTAGAAGATAAAATGACTAAGTATGGAAACAGGGCAGACAGAGATATAAAGTGATCAACACATCAACACATGTGAGAGAGATCAAATCAGAGTATGCGCATTCACATATATTTTCTATGACATGTGTACATACTAAGTCCAGATACGCATGGTACGGCATGATAGTACGGAGAAGTTATAGACATATCACTACACCAACAGTCCAGAAGACAGAGCATGGAAGCTGACTAGTGTTTTGATTAGCATGAATTATTTTTTTATGTAACGGCCAAGCACCTTTAATTATTTGTTTGTAATGATGTAATTAGGAATGTTGTAAACACTCTTAAGCCGACTTTCTTGACAGTGTTTTATATTATGTTTTTAGGGCCGACTATAGTCTTGTTTTGAGTCGCACCTATTCGGGTATGAACATATAAGTATGTAATGTAAAGTTATGTTACAAGTGTCAAATTATATGTATAAGAAAGATATAGAAGAGAAATATGATGAAGTTAGTATGAGATAAATCTCTTTAAGAGAGTAATAGCATCAGCGCATACACGAAATAGATCAGACAATAGTGTCATGACAATAGTTCACTTTTGATATAGTGTATATCAACTATCAGAAGGTTGTAGCCTTATTCCTATTGGGCAGTGAGCCTAGGCAGTGAGCCATATACCTTTAATAGGGTTTTTTAAAAGACTCCTAACAGGGTTAGACCTTTAACCAGGTCATTGTACTTGCATTGTAAAGACTGCTTCTAACAGGGCAAAGGAACTTTAATAGGTTCATTATACTAGTACAATATTTGTGGGTACTAATTCCCATCGGGGTATTCCTCTAATCAAGGTTTCCCCGTAATCATATCATATGTTATGATTTCTTATGTTAAGATTCATTGAATGTATGTTTGATTTATGTTTAAGTTGCTGAAAAGTAATAAATAGACAAACACTGATTCACCCCCCACCCCTCTCAGTGTTTCTAACAATTGGTATCAGAGCTTTGGTCCTCTAAAATAAAGTTTAACCACTTGAGGAGATCATGGACTTAGCAGAATAAAAACATTTGAAAAAGAATCTTGAAGCAGCTCTTGAAGATCTTGACAGATTTGAAAAAGAAAATGAAGAACTTAGACTGAAAGTTGATGGCTCACAAATGCTTATCAAGAAATTGAGAAAAGATTTGAGAGATTGTTCTACAAGTGATTTAGGGAAAATGGTCAAAAATATGAATGAAGAGAATATGTCTCTGAAAGATAAAATTGAAAATCTGGATGAACAACTAACATACAGTAAAATTTCTATTGAAGAAAGGATCAAAGAAAGAAAACAATTAGAAGATGAAATATTGCAAGAAAACATAAAAGTCTTGGAATTGGAGAACATAAAGAAGAAGATGGAATCTGAATTAACAGAAGCAAAGGATAAGATTGATAAACTCCACACAAGTTCTGATTCACTTCAATCCTAGCTCAATACACAAAAAATAAGAGGTGACACTACTGGTCTTGGATACAGTGTAGCACAAGTTGAAGTCAATTCATTAGAAGAAAGAAAGAAAGCACATGAAGCATCTTTAGAAGCAAAGAAAGTTGAAAATGTTGTAGAGATTAAAACAGATCCACCTAAAGGGGAAATCAAGCAAGTTAACAGAACTTGTTATGCATGTAACAAACATGGTCATTTGGAAAGAGATTGCAAAGAGGTAAGACCTTTCAATGGTTATTGTTTC
>MU225510.1:244194-264858 GCA_018584345.1 Thuja plicata | reverse complement strand
CTAAAGGGGAAATCAAGCAAGTTAACAGAACTTGTTATGCATGTAACAAACATGGTCATTTGGAAAGAGATTGCAAAGAGGTAAGACCTTTCAATGGTTATTGTTTCTCCTGTAATAAGTTTGGTCAGAGGGCTATACATTACAGAACAAATCAAAGAAATCAGTCAGAGCAGAATCAGAGAAGAATGAATCAAAACAATCAAAGAAATCAACCTCAAAGAAATTTGTAGAACATTACATGTCAGATATGTAACTACAATGGACACAAAGTAAAGCAGTGCAACATGATGAACAAGAACATCAGACCTCCTATCATTTGTCACACATGTGGAAAGGATGGACACATCTCAAGGTTCTGTAGATCCAAAACTCAAAAGCAAGAGGATCCTAAGAAATCACTATTTGAAGAAGAAGGAGAAGTCAAGTTTGTTCAAGAAAAAGAAGATTCAAGAAAAATTTGGGTTGAAGTAAAGAAGGACAATGATGTTGACAAAGTAGTTGATGCATCCACAGTGGATGCATCCTCTATTTCTGGTTGAATAGACCTTCTTGGTCTTAGGGGGAGCTATTCTAGCTCGAAACCCCTGCGCAGCTGTATACTCACCTCTGAGTATGCACCTATGAAATTATTTTTATGATCATATTTGGATGAGGTATGCATGCACACATTATCTATAATACACTGTGAACAAAGTTTGAAGATTCACTATGAAAATTGAGTACGATTACAAACATTAAATGCAGTAACTTTTATAAAAAGATGTAAGTGTTCGATCTTCTTCACATTTTCATTTGAGATCATAGAATTTGGAGAGCACATGAGCACTGAGCATCAAAGCATGGAAGCATAACAAATTTGGTGGTTAAGAAGCACAGTTGAGAAGTTGAAATGGAACCCTAGCAGTCGTGCCGTCTCAGATTTTTGTGAAACCCTATTTAAGAAATCATCAAGTAAGTATGGAGACTCCAATTGTATTTGATATTGCAGAAAGGAAGAGATTTGTATTTAAGAAGCATCCATTCAAATCCATACTGGATGATGTGGAGGAGCTTTCTCCAAAACCCTGTTAGGAGTTGTTCACGTAGAAGACATCCGCCCATATATTTATTACAAGAAGGAAACAATTGGAGATAATAGTATAGCCACTCTCATGGCTTTGATGATGAAACTAGACTATTCATTCATGGATGAATATGCGCACCTCAAAGACAACCCTATCTTCGAGTATTCAAATATGCATGAATTCTATGAACCAGAATGGGTTAAAATCTTGTTGACCAGGATTCATGATGATCTTTTCTAGATTGGTGAAGTCCGCATCTATATTACTGTAGACCTAATCCACAACATGACTGGACTTCCTAATACTGGATTAGTTCTTCCTACTAGGAAGGATGTCAAGAAATAGGTTGAGAAAGCATGCCTATCCAGAAGTGACAGGCGCGGCATGAAAGTTGATCCTATCAAGGAAGAAAACATAAAGCTTCTAACAATGATCCTTGGTTACAAGTTCCAACATGCAAGAAGATTAAATAGTGTGTCAATAGCCATAATTCTAGCAGCTATCAGAATGGTGAAGGATAACACTCAGTTCAATCTATGTGAAATATTGCATGGTCAATTAATGGACAACATTTGAGTTATCAAGCATGACAAGAACAAGACATTCAGGTTTGGGTCTCTGATCATCTACTTGTACTTCCACATTGTTGGTAAGGTTGCTAATCTTTACCTAGATAGAAGCAAACCCACAATGCCTCAAATTTCACTAAAATCCACATTAGAGAGAAGTGCAAAGGATGCTATGGACATGGACATCAAATCTTTCAGGATCAAGATGCAAAAGAGGTTCAGGATACCTGAGAATATTGTTGAAAAGTATAAGAAAACCATATGCTTCATGGTAGAAACTGACTGCACTTCCATGGAGGCAGTTGAGCCTAGAACTAAATGGATTCATCCACTTGGGTATGAAGTGGAGGAACATGTATTGGAAGGATATGCATAGGTCCTTTTGTCTGTGCCCAAAGATCCCAATGAGCCCAGATGGGGCACTTACAGAGAGAAGACTAATGCAGTTGATTTTATATTAGATAGTGTTGATAACAAAAGAAAAGCATCTAAGATTACATCTAGCATTCTAAAAGTTCATGGAGTCACTCAAGAAGATCTTGACAAAGCTAGAGAAGCCAAGATAGCCAAAGAACTTGAGAATACTGATGACATTTAGAAGAAGAAGAAAGTAGAGAGCACCTCTGTGCCCTCTACCACCATTGACCTAGACTCATCTCCACCTTCTATACCAAGCAAGAAGTCTAGAGGAAGGAAGAAAGCACCCACAAATAACCCATTTTCAAGGAACACACGGAGCACAACAAGGAACACTCAAGCTTCTCCTGAGGTAGGATTCAGAACTAGTCTAAATGTCTTGAAGAACATGAATTTTAATGAAGGGAGACTAGATACACTTGCTAAATTCTATGACAAGTATCAAGAGATTGATAAAACTGAGATACACTCTATGATCATCTCTCATATGATTAAGTTTAAGAAGTCAGTTCTTGAACTTAAGAAAATGCTACCTGATAAGTTATGGAACATACTAGAGATCATGAAGAGACATACAATTGAGGAAGACATGAGGATAAGAGAAGAAACATTGGATTATCTTCTCCTTGTATGCTCACATGATGAGAAGGAAATTCTATTAGATCTGGTGAAGCCTCATCTCTGAACCAAGACAAGGACTGTACAGATTATGAACAAAGAGTATGAGAAGATAGGTAAAGAAACTGAAAAGGAATTTTCACAAGTGTTTATGGATAGACACATGTATCCATCAATGACGCCTATAACAAAGGTAACTCTAGCTCCTCCCAAATAGGTTACAGAACTAGTGATTCAGATAGAACCTATGACAGGTCCATAGGTTTTAGCGCCCTCAGTAACAATAACTTCTGATACAGCAAAAGACTTAGAAGATACTATAGTGGTTGATAATATCAAGATATCCATGATAGCATCTGACAAAGACATGGACAAAGTTGATAAATAATTTGTAAGAACTGAAGAGATGTGCACTGATGATACATCTATACAACAAGATGAAGGTCCCTCCAATGATCCAATAGAGTTGAATGAAGAAAAAGATACTCAAGATAATGAGACACCAATCAAGGAGAAACCAGTAAAGAGTGAATGCATGGATACTAGTCAAAACACTATATTCACTCCATCCACTCTACCCTCTACTTCATTGTTGTCAAGGTTAACTCCTGATTCAGCAAGTCTAGATGCATGGGGAGAAGAGGACTTAATGAAGATCAGCGTGCTAGCTATGGAAAAGGTAAAAGAAAAATAGGTTATGAGGAACCCTCTTTTCTTAGATTCAGTTAACATTCTGAATGATTTAGTACCTGCAAACAAGAAATTAGCCAAGATTCAATCAGTTGAAGATGATGACAGTATTCTAACAAGCTTCAAAGCACACTTTACAGATCTAGTAGACTCTGCTACTAGAATTGCAGAAGATGAATATAAAAAGGAGAGATTGAATGAATTGGTAAAGAATTTTACCTTAGACTTAAAATCTTTAAAAATTGGGCAATCCATATTGAAAGAATTGGTAGCTAAGGGAAAGAAGGTTATATCGAACTGCATGGACAAACTGAAGTTCACCTCTGAACATATCAAGAAGATAGAAGAGGCTGAGATCATGGTGGACACTATCAGAAAATCAGTTGAGACATCTACCTGAGACATGAAAATATGTAACAATGTCTATCAAGGTCAGTTGGAAAAAATTGAAAAGGCTAAGTTGGAGATTAGCAAGATAAGAGTCAGACAAACTCAATTGAGAAATGCACTTGTGCCCTCTCTAGCAGTTCTGAATGAAAAAATCAAATAGACTGATGCCACCATTGTGACATATGATCAAGGTCCTTGCATGGATTTGATAAAGATGGAGAAGCTGACATATGCCTTATGCGTGCATCTTAAAACAATTGATGCAATGAAAGTATTCTGGTAGAAAGAGATCCAATCTCTTTAGATTGTGTACCCTAATGTTTACATGGAGTAAGTATGTAGAAGACTTACAAGTTTTGTACACCTTCATCATTAATGTCAAAGGGGGAGTAATATAGAATGTGTATATATGGGGAGCAGTATATGTATATAATATTAAAAATATGTTATGATATACAATTATTTTTTGTGTTAAGTCATTTTGAGAAACTTGGCCACATTCCTTTGTTGTCATAAATGAAAAAGAGGGAGATTGTTGGCAAGTTGACTTCCTAAGGATATATGACTTATTTTGTGTTTTCATCATGGGAAAAAAGTCATACTAAGTTTCTGTCAAAGATAACTTAGAAGATAAAATGACTAAGTATGGAAACAGGGCAGACAGAGATATACAGCGATCAACACATCAGCGCATGTGAGAGAGATCGAATCAGAGTATGCGCGTTTAGATATATGTTCTATGACATGCATATATACTAAGTCCAGACATGCATGGTATGGTATGATAGTATGGAGAAGTTACAAATAGATCAGTACACCAGCAGTCCAGAAGACAGAGCATGGAAGCCGACTAGTGTTTTGATCAACGTGAATTATTTTGTTATGTAACGGCCAAGCACCTTTAATTGTATGTTTGTAATGATGTAATTAGTAATTTTGTAAACACGCTTAATCCGACTTGCTCGAAAGCGTTGTATATTATGTTCTTAGGGCCGACTATAGTCTTGTTTTGAGTTGCGCCTATTCGGGTATGAACATATAAGTATGTAATGTAAAGTTATGTTACAAGTGTCAAATTATATGTATAAGAAAGATATAGAAGAGCAGTATGATGAAGTTAGTATGAGATAAAGCTCTTTAAGAGAGTAAGAGCATCAGCGCATACACAGAACTGATCAGACAACAGTTTCATCACAATAATTCACTTTTGATATAGTGTATATCAACTATCAGAAGGTTGTAGCCTTCATCCTATTGGGCAGTGAGCCTGGGGAGTGAGCCATATACCTTTAACAGGGTTTTGTAAAAGACTCCTAACAGGGTCAAACCTTTAACGAGGGCATTTTACTTGCATTGTAAAGACTACTTTTAACAGGGAAAAGGAACTTTAACAGGTTCATTATACTAGTACAATATTTGTGGGTACTAATTCCCACCGGGGTTTTCCTCTGATCAAGGTTTCCCCGTAATCATATCATGTGTTATGAGTTCTTATGTTAAGCTTCATTGAATGTATGTTTGATTTATGTTTAAGTTCTTGAAAATTAATAAATAGACAAGCACTGATTCACCCCCCCCCCCTCTCAGTGTTTCTAACATCTATGTTTTTTTTAATGTTTTGAGGTGTTATATAAGTTTGAATAATACCAGAGACCTGAGTAATAGGAGATGGAAGGGTTATAGCTTTCATTTTGGGGGGAGATATTTCTATAGAAGAGGGAGAAAATGAAGAGAGGATCTTATGATTTTAGAAAGGAAGGAATTAAGAGGACTCACCTACTTTAACCAATGAAGAAAAGGTTAGTCTTTGTCTTTGTGTTGTTGGTGTATTCATTGTGTTGTTGATGTGTACACAAATACCTAATTACAATAGGTGTCTTAAATGGATGAGATTTTGAAAATTTCTATAAATTTTATTTTGGAGTATGAGGTTGTTATTAAAAGTTATGAGGTGTGATAAATTTGTGCAATATTGTGGGGGGTTTGGTGTGTCTCACTACTTGGAGGATGACTAGAGTTTAGTGATGGCTTGATGATGGCATATTGGATGGGAGAACAGTTTGTTCTTTCTATTGGCATAAGTATTCTTTTGGAAATGGTCTATCAAAAATTATAATTCTTGCAGATCTTATGGAATAACTCTTGCATATTTGAATGGTTGAGTTGGGTTTTATATATTGGCATTTGAATTACTCTTTAAAGTCATAGTCTTAAGGTTTCCCAATGTTGGAGATCTAAGTGTTTAAAGACCTTATTAAGTAATAAAATAGTTGGGCATATGTAACTCTCTTATTCCAAGATCAACAAAATAAAGTGTAATAACTTTTTCCTTTTTCTAGTATAATTATCCTCTTAGCGGTGAAGAAAGAAAGAATACATATAAAAAATTTAAAGTTAAAGATGTACAAATATAGAAGATTTATAATTATGGAGCTGATATATCTAGTGTTGAATCTTATGTATTTAGACTCAGCATTCTTTACTTTAGATCCATAGTAAAGCTAAAATAAATTTTATATTGAAAGGAATTTCTGTAATACATCAAATGATTATATGACTTTATTTTATGGGGGAAGTAGAAATGTGAGAAAATAAATCAATGTTAGTAAAAATAAAAGCAATGCTTTCTGAATTTATGTTGTTGTCAATAAAGTTGTTAAATAAATTATAGCCCTATTTTTAAATAGATAAGAGGAACAAGTAGGTTCCTAATAAGGAAGGGGATGTACATTTAATTTATACTATATTCAACTGGATTTTTCAATGTATTTTATCTAAATGAACGTGTAGAGTATAAATTGATAAAAAAAAACTTTTCTTTTATATCTCTTATTGTAAAAAGAAAGAAGATAAATTATATATGTTATTATATGAATGATAAATTACATTTAATATATTTTAGATTTTTAAAATCATTGTAACTCAATTCTATATTTTTTTAAGTTACTTTTGATGAAATGTTTTTGGCATATACACATTAATATATACTTATACATGGATGCTTATATTTATGTCTATAAAATTACTAGCCAATGAAAATACAATATTATTTTTTCTAATATTTATACTATATATTATATTTTAAGTACTTTTGATAAGAGGAACAACATAATTACATTACACTAGACATATTCCCTAATTAAATTAGAAATTTTTTGTTAAAATAAAAAAATTATAAAAAAAAAAGAAAATAAAACAAAGGGGACACAACCCTAAGAGGATTGTCTTCATGGATGAGGTTGTAGCCTCTACTGAGACCTTCTTTGTGGGAAGTCACTTTCCATGGCCGTCCCAAATAAAATAAATAGTAATAAATGTATATCACAAATAAAATAACAGACTAGTATTTGTTGTAAGGCACGTCAAATATGTTTAAACTCTTTCCAAATCTATAAATGAACCTGTAAAATATCTACATTAAACCATCAAAGGATGTTGCTCAATCATGTGGTTCTAAAATAGAACAAATAAACATAGAAAAAATTGTAAAGAAAAGAGAAAAAAATAATAAAGCTATACAAACAAGAATCTTTCTATTGCATGCCAACTCCATTTTTCATCCCAACCTTGCTCCATTATTTTGCAAACTTAGAAAGATGCAAAAGAAAAATTAGCCAAAGCAAGGGAATTTATGTTTGGCCTTTAGATAAGGATTTTAGGGAAAATCAGAAATCCCTAGATCTAAGGGTCCAAATTAAAAATATCTTACGCAGGAGATTGTATGCCCATCCCATTAGTTTTTTTTTCTCAATAAAAGGCTCTATAGGCAAGATTTTAAATTACTAATAATGGAAATAAAATGTGCAATAATCTCCTAAGTATCACGCTAAGTACAACCACCTGTAAATAATCTAGAAAGCCCTACTAAAAAAACCACTTTAAAAGTCTAAAAAACCAAACACTAAGAAATAAAATTGCTACAAGTTACAAAATAATTTTGAAGCTAACTATAGGACTACAGTTCCCTTAAGGGCAGTCAAAGCCCAAAAAAATAATAAATCTCGCATATCTTCCTCTGATCCACTACCAAAATTAAACTATAATTAGCTTCACAAAAAATGAGTAAAACCACAAAATTGCTTATCTAGCTATTTGTATTCTTAAGATGATCCTTCCTTGCTTCAATCCATTGGTGAGGTCCTGGAATGGATCCCACTACTCTTTCTATTTTTTCTTCCCTTTGTTAAGCTATTATCCACAAAACATATACCATTCAGTGATGATGAAGCATAGATATCATCAATAGTGTCTGAGGCCTTTTTTCCAGCTATTCTTCATCTTCTTCCTTGGATTTGTTCCCTTTCTCTTATCACCCCTCTCTTCCTCTTTATTCTCAGTTGCATTATCGTTTGGTTCCATATGAGGAGGATAAAATCCTTCCTCTATAAGAGGAGGATACAATCCTTCTTCTATAAGATAATTTGTCCACCAGTCAAGCATCGTATATTCCTTTTTCCCTATCCATTTCTGTAGAAGTTCTATATTTCTTGTTATTACTAGTTTACGATTTCAAAATCCCTTTTGTTCCTTATGGGTAAAATAGGCATCTTCAAAATTTTCATTTTCATTGATTGATCAAAACCATTTTTGGATGTGTAATCCTTAGGATAAGGAAATTGCTAATTGACATCCACATTCTCGACAACCATCTCCATATTACCTAACAGATTTTTGGCAAACACTCTATATATCTGCATGGCTTCTATTTTTGGCATACCCATAACCAGAAGTATAGGAATAAAGGCTATCTGAATGTCACCATTGAACCTAACTTTTTGATCTATCTGTATAAACTCCTTCCCCATTATTCTCTAAACTGCTTTTAGTGTTAAATCATTGAGTTATTTGGTAACTATTATGCCCCACCTCTCCTGAGTAACCTCACCTAGGAATACCATTTGTCTCAGACTCTTTATTGGTAAAAAATGAAGAGATGACTCCATTTATAGTGAGGGTTATTATAGCAGAAACATCTTAAACAAAAGATAGACATTTTAAACAATAGATAGCAGACATTTACTATAGTAAAATAATTTGAATAATAATGAAATTTAGAAGGGATGCAAGTTTCATTTTACTTATAACTTTAAGTTAGACAACATGTGTGAGATGTCGATATTAAGAGCTTGCCAATAAATATTGGACTTTTAAATAAATACACCCTTAAAATGGCACAATCCATCTAGATTTTTCCATAAGCTATCAATAATGATTTAATACTTATGATGTGAATTGCCAACTCAACCTTCCACATCACTAATGATATGAAATTCCAGCTTAGCCATTCACTTCAACTCTTTCTCCTATCAAATAAAATTTTCAAATTCCATATCATAATTTCATTATTAACTTCTAAAATAGTTCCCAATGTACCCCCTTGCATACAACAATCATTTGGGAATTCAAATTTAAATTTCAAAATTTTAATATCTACCTTCTTAATTCACGAAGCTTTCCATTTATCAAACTTGTTTTCTAGAATCAATTAATTTACCACTTAATCTACTGAGAAGAGATAAAAATGCTTCTCTACAATTACAAAAATTATAATCTCCCTAAAGTATTCTTCAACCTCCCTTTCCTCTTTAAGGATTCTTTGGGGAATTGGATCTCTTACTCTTATTCCAAAAATAATTAATCTTTGTTTGATCTATATGATCTCCATCCAATTCCCTGAGTTGAGATTTTGATTTTATTCTCTTCTTTTTTTATCAAGATTTGTCTACAATTTGGCTTTAACTTTCCTGCTCTTGTTTGTCAAATTTCCAAAGGTTTTTTGTGTTTATTCAATTTATACTTATTCTCCTTACATAAGGCCTCTTGTTTCAATTCATAATTATTATCCTTACATGATTTCATCCCCCTTTCTTATTCATCTAGGTATGCAAAGCCCGATTCTAATATCTTCTCAATGTAGGAGTGTTTCATCCTTCCTACTTCCCTCTCTTTGATCTTGTCATGATCTGAAAGACCAAATAGGTCATACACAACCTCTAAATCCATAGGTAGGAACTTCTCCTCTTCTGTATCCATTAACCCACTTCATTTCCCTTCAAAAAAAAGTTCTACTTAAAATTACGATTTCCACACATCATTCGTGAGACCTTTCTTTTTCTTTCTCAGAGTCTTATTCTTATTCAAATCTAAAGGAAGTATCCTCCTCTTCCCATAATCTCATTTCCTTTCTTCTCCACATCTTGCAAACTTATAACTTCCTCATCTTTGGTTGAAGATGTAATTTGTTTTTCTTTTTTGTGATTGGAGGATTCTTATAGAACTTCATTTTCCAAATCTTTTACTATGGATATATGCATTATGTGTTGTCTGATATCCTCATAAACAAAATATTTTTTTTTTCTTTATGAGGGAAATAATTTAGATCCTTTCTGATTTTCCTTTTCCAATAGTCAAGTACTTATTTTCTCCACCCTGAATTAGAGCTTCCAAAAGCCCATGTATGCCATCTAATAAATTCATAATCTTTCTTCATAAAAATACTAATGGGTCCGCCTCTGCCCCTTCTATTAGATAATGAGATTCACCAAATATTTTTGTGTTTGGTCATTTCTTCACTTTCTAAAACATCATTCTTATACCTCTCCTCCTCTACCTCTTCTGAAATTTATTTTAAATCAAATGATGAAAAGTGATGATCTATAAAAAGCTAGTCCCTATTATTTTTATCCTTTGATCTGTCATTGAAGACCGTATTTTGAGGAACTTTACCTATAGCTTAATTTACTTCTACAATACTTTCTTCATGGAAAAGACTTGTTCTCCAATTTCTTCAATAATCCTAATTTGAGTCTCTAGGAAAAACTTATGAATAAATTCTTCCATGTCTTTCATTAGAAAGTGATTCCTATGAGCACTAGTACTTGTTGTTTTGATCTCAAATTATCTCTTAACCCTCCTTTAGAAGGTATCTATATTTTAAGGTTCTTCATCAAAATTCTCTAGTCCTCCTTTCTGAAATGATTGTTAATGCCTAAATAAATCTCTTTGGAATCTTCCCTTGACCTAGATAATATATATTATTTATAATTTTCCAAATAGATCTTGTCTATTACCAACCCATTCCTCTAATCCTCTCCATTCATTAGATAAATCCCTTCCTTACACTTATAATGATTATGAATAGTCTGAAATAATTTTAATTGAAAATAAAAAGTATTAAAAATTGGTAGTGTTGAACCCACACAAGATTCTTCCATTATGAAATTATTTTGAATTTTTCCCCTCTTCTACTTCTGGAAATAGATAAGACATGTTTCTGTGTACAGGGGTGTCATTATAAAAGCCAGGATCCAAATCAATAGAATTGGCCTTGATGTTGTCATGTGGGATTCACTTAGTGAACCTAAATCATAGCACACACATTTGTGGCATGCTAAAGAGTCCCCCTATTTTCAAAACATATTCCCCCAAACTCCCTTTTTGTCACCCCCTCCAATACCCCCCCAATACTCCCACACCTATTTTCCTATATAAACCCCCACCCCCACCCAAAAACAATACCTCTCCCCCTATTTAGGAACTATATTGCCCCCTTTTTCCCCACTTTAATCCCCCCAATATGAACGCACATGATAGTATATTTCCCCTTTAGTGAAGACTCCATGGATGTTGTCCTTGTAGAGTAAGGTGTATGATTTGATTTGTGACTCTTTCTCAATTAAATTTTATCCTTCATCTTCCTTCTCATAAATAGTAATGTGAATACAATCACCATATATAGAAATAATTTTGAGAGATGAGGCAAGATCTTTCTCCATATCCATAAACAAATAGATTCTAGGAGGGAGATGAAAATTCCTTAGCAAGATGAGATCTATCTTAAAAAAATGCCCGATTTATTCCCAACGATTTCTAAAATTTCTGAATCTCTATATTCTAATGGTAAATTGTGAATTTAAATGTAAAAGTGGATGGAATGAATATTATTGCCTCTAGAATTGATGTTAGCAGATCATGCTTGCATATGTAAACTAGAGTGCTTATATAACCATTTTTTTAAAAAAATTATTGCTCCTATTCTCTTTTATTTTAAAGATAACAATGAAAACCCTGGAGAATTATCTAGATATAAAACCTCCTCTATTTCATTCCATTTCATTTGTACCGATTTAGATAAATCATGAATAGGAATAGTTATTTTCCAAAACTTACAGATAAGAGACAAACATTAAAATCTTTAGTTTTTGTCTACAAAATCTATTCTGGAAAAAAAATACTAGGATCTTTAGTGATAAGATGGTGCCTTTGCGACCCCTCTATTGTCTTGTCCTGCATCTTTTGTATCTCCAGATTGTAGATGCCTTTTGATTTATCATTTATAACTTTTGGACATGGTTTTGGTAATGTTGTATTCATTGAAACTTCTTGTGGTTTGTACCTTTTTTATCCTTCTAGATCTTGGTCATCCTCCTTTCAATTTCTATATTTCTATGTTTTGGGTAATACAGATTTCTTAAGGGATGAAACCAAAATCCATTATGAGTATTAGGGTTTTTATTGTCCATATTTCCCTTTCTATCAAACCTCTGATGAAGCAAAATTATTTCATTTGGAGTAGGGTTTCTCCTTTCCTTTCTCTCGTCTTTCATTTGACCAAAGAATTTCCTTAGTATATCTTTTATTAATTTCCTCTCATCTTGTATTTCTCCAATTTTTGAGTTGGGGACCATCATCGTGAAAATTATGGACTGCCCCATGCCTTCTTTTCTCATCTTCAAAAATCCATGCAACCCATGTCTCCTTGATGATGTCAAATATGATGAAACTCCCATTAACGTTGTTCATTCTGGTATATTAAAAAAGTTAAATGTTAAATTCCTTCTCCATCTAAGTATCTCTTGTTGACTTTCTCTGTTAAAATCTTCTTCTAACATTATTAAAAAAAAAAAAGTCTAGGTTTTCTTCTGCAGCCTAAATCCTTACTATGGCGATACATTTGTTCCTCATTTTTATCAAAATATCTAAAAGTATTTCCATGTCTATTAAATCTTGCCACTTTATATGGATCTAAAATTATGAAGTCTCGATGTGAATCCTTGTTCTGAAATCCTTTCTGCAAAACTAATTGGCTTTGTCGAATTATGAAATCTCTGTCTCTACTTCCTTATTGCTGATGAAATCTGTCCTTCCCTCTTCTTTCCTACAATTATACATTATATCTCGCCTGAGGCAGTCTTGCAACTCCTCTTCTCTCTACAGGTAATCGTGTGCTTCCCCTTCTCTCCACAGGTAGTCCTACGCCTCTTCTTATCTCCATTTTGAATAAAGATATTAACTTATTCTTTATCAGTTAATTTGTTTAGTCTTGTATTTAGTTAATCTTAGTTGATTATTTATTCTTTAGATAGTTTTTGTTTTGGAATGAATGTTATAATATTAGTGAGAAAAATTAATTAGTTAGAAAATAAAAAATTAAATATTTAACATTAAAATTAAGTGAGAGAGTAGGAAATAATTCGTAGCATATTATTTCTTACAAACATTTTTAAATAATGGAGATGTATTATTAAATGATAATAGTTATTTAGAAACTTTATCAATTACTTGATAGAGACCGAATGATTTAAATGTTATTGAAATATATATGTAAATTTTTGTTAAAAAATAGTCAAAATAAAGTCTAACTAAAACTAATTGAACAAATTAGTCATTAAATAAATAATTTTGTCATGGATATTTTTTTTATTACTGGTAAAAACAGGTTTTAGGGGGACCCAAAATCCATTACAATCCTTACAAAATAGGAATAGAAATTAAGCCCACTGAACTGAAACGAGACTGGAAACTAGCCCGCTAAACCCAGAACCAACACAAAAAACCAGCAACAATGGATATTATTTTGTTAATACTAATATAAATTTAATTTAATATGAATCATAGATATTTTAGTTATATTTATATTAAATACGTTGAATTTTATTAATAGGAAATTAATTTCCTTGAATTATTTAAAATGAAATATTGCTTATAGTTTTAATTTAGTTAGATTGAGAGTAATTTGAACTAAGATATTAAAATATTAAACTATAGGATACTTAATGTTTTTTATTAAGTCGGTAGGGAGAGGGCCCTATTCCCATAAAACCAAAAGGAAACACTAAGAAACAACACTAGAATCCCTACTTAGGGTCATTACAGTCGGGACCAAGCAGAAACCCCCACCCACAAAATTATTCAAAAACCAAAATAGTCACCTTTAAAGAGTTCCTCATTATAGTAGAGAGAAAGAAAAAACCCCCACCCACAAAATTATTCAAAAACCAAAATAGTCACCTTTAAAGAGTTCCTAACGTGCTACTAGTACCAACATAATACTATCATAGTTTAACTTCATCAGAAAACTTAAAGAGTTAATGTTTCTCCTACCACTACTTAAACTACCAAAATAAAACTTTGAAATGTTCTCATAGTCAGTCAGACAACATCTATGCTGTAGAGTGCAAAATAAAAAACTTAAGTTTAAATCTATCAAAAAACTTGAATAGAGTATTAGAAAAAATAGTATCATTAGTTATCATTAGACCTAGAAATTCTATCCCAGTCTCTATAAAGACTCTTGAGCATGTTTTTCCAGTGATCATTGTCCTCTTTGTGTTGATCTTCCTCACTAGTCTGGCCATCTTTGCCTTCCTCCTATCTTTCTTCAACCTATTCTTTCTAGTGACAATACTAAATAGAGATTTCTTCATGATCCCATCAACCACTTTACATAAGGAGAAAATGATGTTAGTGAAAAGATCATTGTTATTCTACAGAGTAGTAGCAGAAATTTTAGGAGTAACATTTACTTTTCTCAAATCAGAAATATGAATTTGGATATTATGAGCATCATTTTCTATTCCAGAATAGGGGATGTAAGAATATTCACATGGGGATCATTACTGGTATGGACAGGAGAATTGCAACTCATATTGACCGTATCCTCCATCTCATTTAGGTTTTGAATTATCTCTATAGATATTTATTTTTCCTCTTCCTCAATCTCTTCAACCCCAACAATATAGTCCTCATTTGAACAATATTCTAGGTAGAGTCATCTTCAATGTTCTCACTAGTACATTTGACCCTAAATTTTGACCTAAATTTCCCACCATGCATTACATTTGTTTTGCTTGGTCAGAAAATGGAAGGAAAACTTTGATTTTTTTTTTAATCCATTCCCGTGTTGGTCGAAATTACGACAACCAGGACATTTTTTCGTAATTGCGACAAACATGATCAATATAACTTAAAAAAAAGGTTTCATTTCAATTCATTGTGATTATGCAACGAAGAAGAGCTGAAGGAGGGCATGAATAGAAGGCACAAAGTACATATGCATTGAAGTGATTGAACCAACACCATCTGTGCGTGATCAAACGGAAGGCAAATTTATTTCAGACTTACACAAAATTAGGTTGGTATCGATGAACAGTTTATAGACTTACATGTGTTCTCATTCTATTTGTATTGTGTTTATCTGGCATTAAACTAGTTGTCAATTTGCAACAATATGGGTTACGAAGTGCGGTTAGTTTTCAATTTGATTAACCCAATTAGGGTTTCTTTGTTTCGTATGAGATGAATAATTTGCATATGGATTTTGCATGACAAACCTAGCAAATGAATCGTGAAAAACCTAGCATCTGCAGAGATGTTGATTTGGATTTTGAATCACCTATTATTTGGTTACAATGAATGTCGATCTTGGATACTATGAGGCACTCGGTCAAACATTTCACTGCATTACCCATTGACCATTTGACCATTTGTTAGTAGGGAGGAGGAATAGCAAATAAATTAACCATTGGAACTTTAAACGAACTTGTTTTTTGTATACAGAACTACTAGGAACAGTCAACAAAAGGACTGAGAAACTACACAGATAATATAATCTTTGCATAGAATGAGAAACAACTTAGAACACCATCAAATGACTAAATTTCCTATCAATATTGCACTTTGGTTTTTTTACTATTAGCCTCTTTCCCCATTGACACAGCTTTTGGATCATTGAATGCCTTATGATTCACCCTTGCCTCACACACCAATGTGGTATTAACCAATAACATCTCATTCATGTATTTATGTTAAGTAGGTAGAGGATTTCACAAGCAGTTTTTAATTAGCTTTTTTTCGGTAAGATTTAACCCGTGTGGATTTTAGTCATCTCCCATGGAAAGCCTGCTTTAGTCAAAGGAATGCAAGGATGGATGACCTCCCAAGGACTCCCAATTCTTCGCCCCTATGAGAATCACCTAGATATGATGAGTGTTGAGTGTACCACTCATGCTCATGAGAGATGGGTTTTGGTGAGCCCCTACTCTTGAAATATAGGCCAATGAATTTTATTTAAAAACTATGCAGTTAGTGCCTAATAAAACATTACATAATTTCATGCTACAAAAACAACACCTACTTGATAAATCTAATTGATATTAATGTATATTCTTTGTGGATTCTAGAAGTTCCTCAAATAGGTATAATTTCATCACTGGCTAGCTGATTTTTTAGACAGCTTGATTCAGTTTTTTCAATGTATATATAGAAATCTATCAGGTTAGTATGCTCGAAACTCAACTTCAAATTGCGAGTTTAATGTATGTATTTCCTATGTAGCTTTTTGTGTTTATCAAAACAATAATGTTGTGGCAATATATCAGTAAGCTATTACCATAGTCTTTGCAAGGGGGTGGATTTGTCCACTAGTCAAAGTGTAATAAATTGAGGTTGGGATATATTTTGTAACTTTCTGAAGGGTGTCTAAAAACCTAGTTTGTTCACCAAGTTTTTTGGAAGACTTTGGAGATAGAGGTTGAATACCCGATTGAGAGGGCTACTAGGAGCAGGCCTAGAACAACAGTTTGATCTTGGGAGTCAAAACAAAGACAAAGATTATGGCTCATGTCTGAAACTTGATTGCCTTACTTGCTTGACCACATACTGCACTAACTTGGTCCCTAGGTGCCTTGGGTACACAACTAAGGCCTCATTCTTATTTTCCAATGGAATCCCCACAACAGAAGAATATCCCTGATGACATGATGATTCCAAATCCCAAATGCCAAACTTGTAAGATTCTACCTCCTTGTCCCTGTAAGAAATGGATGAAGGAATAGGACCGCTGTCATAAATCAAAATAATAGACTTGTTGTTATGTCTTATCATGCTATGCTCAAAAACACCCTCTTCCATAACTTCATGTTCCCTTGCAAGTGCAGCTCCAATTGGTAGCATAGGTGCTTTGATTTCATGTAAATGGAAAGGTATGATACTACTGTACTTAACCAAAAATTCAGGACTGATTGTACCCTTCCTTTTGTTTCCTTAGTAATCCTCAATAGCTGATGTTTTTTCACTCCCATCCAACTTCAAGGTGTAATATAAGTGTAATATCTCCAATAGTCTCCAAGTCTTAGCATGAATGTTAAGCATTGTAATTCTCATGATTGCCTTAGCAGTAACTGGAAAAAACTGGTGCAGGAGCACCCTGGAGATGCCAAGAAAATATGGTAGTCTCTTGTCATTTTGGTGTGATAGTGTGTGTAAGACCCTCTAGTAGGGCAATGTAATTATATAAGGTCATGTTGTCCAAGATTAGTTTAGATAAGTTTCATTTTATGCTTCATTTTGGGTAGTTTAGCTCTTTTTGGCTCTTGTTTAATGGACTATCCTTAATGATGTCATCAATGGGCAAGGTGATGTCATGGTGGTACTTAGGGTCCATGGTTACCCTAAGTGGTCTAGATAAGGTTAGCTAAGATAGATTGGTCAAGAAAACACTTAAAAAGTGTGATTGGCAAAAAGATGTAAAATGTTGCTATGCAACATTAGCAACTTTTCAAAGTTGCTAACAACATTTTATTGTCTAGAGGATTTCAAGGTTTTAAGAGTTTTTGAACCCATATAAGGGTGGGAACATGTGTGTCTAAGCTATATAAGGTGTAAAAACCCTAATTGTGAGGGTTGGAATTCATTTTGTACGGACTGATATTTTCGAGCCAAGAGTTTTCTGAGAGAAACAACAGATTTGAAGCATTTTGTGTTTCCATTGTATTGGAATGGATTATTTTACTAAATATGATCATTGGAGGTTGTTTTTTTTCATGTTACCAATCTTTTCCAATCATTATTTTTCTTTGTAGTTTTTCTTTGTTTGTAGTTTGAAAATTCTTTCAATTTTGGACTGTTTGCTGTCCTATTTTGGAGCAAGGAGCAAGATGTGGACCTAACTCCACTTCCCACCATTGGTTCTATACGGCCACCTGGGAATGGAGACTAGGTCCATGGATCTACTAAATTGTGGAAGGAGGAGCTCTGAAAGTGTTGGCATGTATTTTTAAACACTTTCCCTAGGCGAGCTAAGTTGATAGCCCGGTTAGAGAAAGCAAGTGACAGCGAGTTTAAAAGTTGCATGGGGTGTTCTCATGAGCCAAGAAGGCCATGGGTGTATTGAATGATGTTGTACAGGTGTTCTCTAAAGTGGAGGAGTGCCCAAGAATCCCACATGCCAATTTTTGAATCCTAAGACCTCAAACTGGTCTAAAACCAAGAAAAGAGCCATTTTCAAGAAGTAGGGTGTACAGACAGTACTGTACCCTAAGACCTAGAAAATCCTTGTGGGTTTTTGATTTAATTGAAGACTACTAGAATATATTTTGGGGTTCTTTGGATTTTTTGTGCAAAAAAAGTGTTTTCCTACAATCTAGGAGGCCTAATTTGCAAAAAGGGCTACAAGGCCTAGAAAGTAGGAATCTAGAACTTGATGGGCATATGGTCCAACTTGATGGTTTCAAACCTAGATTGCAATCCAAAAATGGAGTATGTTGAAGCCCTGACCCTCCTGCAAATCCAAATGTAATTTTAGGGCTTAAAGTGGAGTGAGTGGAAGATTCTTGTAGAACACAAGAATGGTGAATTTGACAAGATACGTGGAATTCTTGATTGGAGGAATGATGTAATCAAACCAGTGAGAAAGGGTGGATTGAGGAAACCTTAGAGGCCCTAATAGTGGCCTAAGAAGAGTTAAAAACAAACTCAAGAAGGTATCAAGAGTTGTCCCTATCAAAAACATTCAAGAAGTCTGAAACTATAAACTCTCATTGCCTGGACCAAGAAGAACTTGTCAACTCTCCTGTACAAGGGTGAACCATGAAATGATATGACTGGTCTGCAACCAATCAACAAGATCACAACTAAACATATGGGCCGTCCCATGCCAGAACACTT
Source organism: Thuja plicata (assembly GCA_018584345.1). NCBI lineage: Eukaryota > Viridiplantae > Streptophyta > Pinopsida > Cupressales > Cupressaceae > Thuja > Thuja plicata. Next base: position 245,885 of record MU225510.1, on the reverse strand, counting down.
TTAGATCTACCAATCTAATCAATGCTCTAATCCTTATTGAGAATCTCATCCCAATCCACCTACACATGAAACAATAGGGACACATGGTGGGTGGTAAGAAGATGAGAAGCGCATGTAAGTCTAAAAATTTCATCTTTATATCTTCCAGGGTCACTCCTATGACTCCCAACCACCTCCATTACTTATTGTTGAGAATCCCTAGTATGGATACCCAGCCAAGATTGATTCCCAATTGGACCAATGCATGACATGAAGAAACCACATTCCTAAGTGCCAAAACATGCCCTATGCACTCTGGGTCTATGTCTTCATCCACATATATAACACTCAGTGGTCTCTCCAAAGAGTAACCAATCATCTTGTGATGTGAATGAGGATCACCCTTAGGTTGGAAATCACGTTCCAACCCATTTCTTGAGTCATCCCTCAAAACCAATACCATTTAATCTTTCCCATGTGCATTGTTAGAACCAAGTGATATTCCACCTCCTATCTCATATAGTGGGTTGTCATATTGCTCCTCAACTTCCATCTCAAATAATGGGTTATTGAAGGATTCCCAACTCTGATTTTGTAGATAAGGTGAATTGTTGCTATGGTAAGGGTATAAATCAAAATTATCATCCCTGTCATAAGTGACTACATCGCAGTCCTGACTATCTTGTGCAAATCCTGCAACCTACATCCCACAGTCACTAGATACCCTAAACCAGGTTTTGGACAGTGTTTTAAAAATGCAATAATTTCTTTAAACCTAAATGAAGGCCAGTGTCACCAAAACTAACATAGATTTAATTCAATGTATTTTCATCTACAATGTATGTCCACTTAATACATATTCAAATAATGCAAGAAAATAGTCAAGAACTGACTATTATCAGACAGTTGTAACACAAATTTGCAGAAAACCCACATTTTATTGTTCTTTTCTCTTAATACTTCGACAAAAGTTATTATATGCCTCATTACACACATATTTAGATTTATATAAACCTTCTAAAATTGACTTCTAACTTTTCTAACTACCCTTGAACCAATAAGAACCACCTTTTAGTGCTTTTGATAATAAAACTTGTCAAGCAACTTCTCAAGTTGCTTTGCCAACTATTGATCCTTGTTCCATCATTTGTCTAACCACCTTAACTATCACCCTTATTATATAAAATTGTCATTATATGACATTATGGAAGCATTAAAATCCAAAAACACCTAACAACCCCATTAAGCCCTTACATTTAGCCTTATAGGCTATTTCTGCCAACCTTGGCATTACATGAATATAGGACTTCGTAATACATCTACATCACATTGAATGGCATCAAATAGCCATATTACAATATTTTGAGACCTTATAGGCCTAACTTGATCATCCATCCTCATAACTCCTTCACAAGACCTTTGAAGTGTTTCTTGGTTCATAGGTGCCCCTCCACCACAACATCTTTTCACTTGTGCCATTGAAAAGTATGATTGTAGTTTTACTCTATCAGGGCCCATTGTATAAGCCCTATACTAATGTTTAATGCACAGATCAAGAGCCACATGGACTTGAATAATGGATTACTAAGGTCATATTGTGACTGTCTGGAAATGACAGTCACATTAATGTTGGAATCTAATTAAGGTCATATTGTGACTGTCTGGAAATGACAGTCACAGCAAATGATGGAATCTAATGATGGTATTCAAGA
>MU225510.1:230659-241188 GCA_018584345.1 Thuja plicata | reverse complement strand
TATATATGTTTGTATATGTATATGTGTATATGTATATGTATATGTATATATATTTGTATATATATATGTATATATGTTTGTATATATATGTGTATATATATGTATATATGTTTGTATATATATATATATATGTTTGTATATGTATATATGTTTGTATATGTACCTTTATGAGATCAAAACATTGAGCTTGTGTGTACCATTTTTATATTTACGCTGAGTGTTTTTTTTATTTGGATCATTCTATAATATATATATATATTTTTAACCAAAAATTAGTATTGGTCACTTTTTTGACATTGTAATATCAGTAGGCTCGACGAGAATGCTATGTGATCGACGTCAATTTTGACAAACTTTGGTCACAAAAGAGAAACACTGTGTTTGATGTTTCGACGAGACTGCTATGTGTTTGACGTCAATTCTGACCAACGGTGGTCGCAATTTTGATGAACGTCAGTTTCTTAGATAAAAGGTTTGATCTCCAATTCTTCCAGCTTCAAGCAATTTTTAGACGAAGATTCAGTCGATAATTCAACCACTAAGAAGGTTGATATGTCAACAAGTGCTTTGCCTGTCAAATAAGTGACGCAAAAAGTTTGACGACAGTTTTTATCGTCGTTTCGACCAATGGGTCTCAAAAATTTGACTAATCCTTGTCGAAAAATAGGTTAAAATTTACTAGTGTCTTAGTAAAGCCATCTTCCTCATCCAACTCATACTCCATCTTCATCTCAGGAACCACTTCCTCCTCAATAAATTTACCCTTGTGTTCTTTATTGTGAAGACAAGAAGAAATCCTTTCCGCCTAGCTTCCTTCATAGTTAGGTTCCTCTATTTGTTATGTATCCTCATTTTTATCCTCTTCTTTATCAAAATCTATAAGCAAGCTCTTTTTTTCACCTTTTTATTTGCATTTTTGGCCTTTGAAGAGGTAGGATTGTTGGAAGCATCTTTCCTTTTTTAGGTAGTGATATCAAGCAAGGCCTCTTCAAGGGGGGTTTATTCTTCAGAGACTATAAGGTTTTTAATTTTTTTTTCCTATAAGGGTTGGTTTTTTTCCCCACTAGGGACCGTTTTATCAAGAAGAGGCTTAGTTTCAACAAGATCAATTTTAATAAGGCTATTAGCCAGGTTCACAATGTAGTTTTTTCTAATTGGGAGTAAGAAAAGAGGTAGATTCTAAATGAGAATTTGTCAGATTCACACTGATAAAGGGAATGCATTAAGCCTTGGTGAAGTGGAGTAGAGGCACCTTTCACAATGCTATTGGTGAGGGACGAATAAAGAAAAAAGGGCATATTTATCCTATGACCATTTCTCAAATAAATCAAAATGGGAAAGTGATACCCATGGAAGATAGTATACCTACCTTCAAGGGTAAAATATTTCATGAAAATGAAATAAACTAGAGCATACAGAGGGGGAAATAAAATCGATCATAGTCACTATCACTGGTTGCAACCACCAATTTATCCCCTTTCTTGAAGAATTCCTTCATGTAGAGCTTATAATCACTAGAGATCTTCCTTTCAACTCTATCACCTTCATATTTTAATTTAGCAACCTCCGTAATTAGTTCATGGGCTACACAAAATTTGATGCTCCTTATATAAATATTATCTTGGTGCCAGGAATTACAAAACCTCATGGAAAGAGTAGTGTTGCAGCTCTTCATGCATGGAAATAAGGTGTGAAATAACCTTTATGAAAAATATCCTAAAGATTAGTATTCTGCAATATTTTCTTACAATCTCTTGTCTCCAAATGCTTTAGATGACCCCCATACTTTTAACCTTAGATATATTTAGCTTTTGATTCATAGACATTAGATGCCTACCTTTTCCAAATTTTGGAGGAAATAAAAAACCATTTTTCTTCTTCTTACCAAAAACTCAGTGAAGTTTCTTGAACACCCAACTCTCATTTCATTGGAAAGAATATAGAGCCTTTATATAATTCCCCATAATAATGACATGACATTTACGATTTTTATGAAAGATTTTACAACAATGCGATAAGACATTTCCCTTTACGCCAAACATTGCTTAAGTGATGGGATAAAAATCCTCTCATTAAATCATTAATGAGATGATTAGTATTTTGATCACCATTTAAATTCGATTTGAAGTGCCAAGTTGGCAACCAACAAGATTCAACACACGAATTGGAGTGACTAAGATAACTAGGATATAATAAATACAGGGTTTATTCATAAGCATTAAGGAGTTGTAAAAAATGCCCCTTCTCTTGAAAAAATATAAATGAAGAGCACTTCACCTATCCTTGAAATCACCTTTGATATGTTTCTCTAGATTATTAATAATACCTAAGAAATAACTCTTATTAAATAGAAATAAGATGCCAGAATGAAACCTTTTCTCTTGTTGATTTTTTAAGTTTAGTTCCTTCCTTTAATATTCATACAAGTCATAATCCTTTCCCTTTTCTTCTTATAATTCCAATCATCATAATTCTCCAGGGGTCTATAATCCACTTTCGGTTTACCATCCAATAATTTATACTTCACTATACTTTGTGTTGAGAGCCATCCTAGAACCACCAACATACAAAAGTTAAAATTATATTACATACACTCATCATGAACATGATTGATCCTTCCAACCTTCCTTCTATTTGGAACCACTTCTTTTAGATCTATAGTGTACTTCTCAAATTTCAAGTAACACCACTCTTGATGATTGAGGCCTAAATTTTCCATAAGGCTCGCAATGCTGGGTATGTGCACCAAGATGGGGGACAAAAAGGTGCCAAACTTTTTTTGGGTCCCCCAAAAGCCATAGGGCGCATGCCCTATGGCTTTGATTTCCCAAGCCTAAGGCTTGGGAAGCCAATAGGGCGCACACCCTATGTAACATTATGAAAAATGCTTAAAGGAGGGAGGAAGAAATCCCAACAGGCCCTGCCAGACCAATTTCAGCACTAGGCCATATACTTCCAAGATGTTTGAGAGTGGTTTCAGCTTCACAGGAGTTAAGATAAAGATTCTGGATTTTGAGGGTTTTTAGGAAATTTTAGACTTAGCCAAATTTCAGGAATCAACACATTATCTTGAACATGATTCTCAGTGGACTATTGATTATAATCTTAAGCCCTTGACTTTATTAAAGACACTCTTTAGGGTTCTTAAGAGTTTTAATGTATCATATTGGGTCCTAAGTGGTCCTAGGTCCCCTTAGCACCCATTACGACCCCTTAGGACACATTAGAGCCTCTTAAGACCCCTTAGAACACAATAATCATCGTAGGACACACTAATGGGCTCTAATGTGTACTAGTGTCTCATAAGGGGCTTTAATGGGTTCTAAGTGGTCCTAGGAACCCTTAGGACTCATTACGACCCCTTAAGACCCATTATGGCACATTAGGACTCATTAGGACCCCTTAGAACACATTACTAGTCATACGACCTATGAGAGAGAGAGAGAGAGGTCCTAGGTCCCCTTAGGACCCATTACGACCCCTTAGGACACATTAGGGCCTCTTAAGACCCCTTAGAACACAGTAATCATCATAGGACACACTAATGGGTTCTAATGTGTACTAGTATGTCATAAGGGGTTTTAATGTGTTCTAAGTGGTCCTAGGAACCCTTAGGACCCATTATGACTCATTAAGACCCATTAGGACACATTAGGACTCATTAGGACCCCTTAAAACACATTAATAGTCATAGGACCCATGAGAGAGAGAGAGAGAGCATTAATCATCATAAGACACTCTCTAGAGTTCCAAGGGGTTCTAATATATCATAGGGGGTCATAATGGGTCCTAAGTGTTCCTACAATCCTTTAGGAACCATTACAACCCCTTAAGACACATTAGGACCCATTAGGATCTCTTATGACACATTAGGACCTCTTTGGACCCTTTAAAATTCATTAATCATTGTAGGACACATTAATGGGCTCTAATGTTTTCTAATGTATCCTAATGTGTTCTAATGTTTCTTAAGGGGTTCTAATGGGTTATAAGTGGTCCTAGGAACCCTTAGGACTGATTACGCTCCCTTAGGACCCATTAAGACCTATTATAGCACATAAGGTTCCATTATAACCCCTTAGAACACATTAATAGTCATAGGACTATTTAGAGAGAGAGAGAGAGAGAGAAGGTGAGGACCCATAACAACCCCTTAAGATGCCTCTCTCTGCATCTAAAGGGTCATAAGGATTTTCAAGGGGTCCTAGGATATATTATTGTGTCCTAAGACCCCTTAACATACACTAATGAATGATAAGGGGTCTTAACGGGTCCTAAGACACAATAATGTGTCCTAGGACCCCTGATGACTTGTTATAGCCCTTTAGGACCCCTAAGATGCATGGTAAGGGCTCCTCAGGGGTCCTAGGAAAAATTAATGTGTCGTAGAACTCTTTATGACCCCTTAGGACCCATCTCTTTACATCTTAGGGGTAGTAGGATTGTTTAGGGGTCTTAGGACACATTAATGTTTCCTAGGACCCCTTAGACCCCTTACAACCCCCTAGGGCCCCTTACTACACACTAATGAATGGTAAGGGGTCGTAAGGGGTCTTAAGGGAGTCCTAATACACATTAATGTGTACTAGGACCCTTCATAACCCCTTACAAACTTTTAAGACACCTAAGATAAATGATAAGGGGTCTTGGGAGGTCATAAGTGATCGTAGGACACATTAATGTGTCCTAGAACCCCTTATGACCCTTTAGGACCCTCGAGGACTCCTCTCTCCAAAATTTAGGGATTGTAAGGGTTTTTAATGTGTCGTAGGACTTCTTAGACCCCTTACAACCCCTTAGAAACCCTTACCATACACTAATGAATGGTAAGGGTTTATAAAGGGCCATTAGTGGCCTTAAGGGGTCCTAGAACACATTATTGTGTTGTAGGACCCCTTAAAACCCCTTACAATAAGCTAATGAATTTTAAGAGGTCCTAAGGGTTTCTCAGTGGTCTTAACAGGTCTTAGGAAACATTACTATGTTGTAGGACCCTTTAAGACCCCTTAGGACCCCTTATCATACAATAATGTATGACAAGGGGTCTTAAGGGGTTGTAAGGGATCTTAAGGGGTCCTATAACACATTAATTTGTCCTAGAACCCCTTATGACCCCTTAGGACCCTTTATAGTGCCTAAGATGTAGGGAAATGGGTTATAAGGGGTCGTGGGACCTCTAATGACCCATTAGTACCCTTTAGGAATCGTCTCTCTACATCTTAGGTGTCACCTGAAGATGCCTCTCTCTACATCTTAAGGGTCATAAGGATTTTCAAGGGGTCCTAGGATATATTAATGTGTCCTAAAACCCCTTAACATACACTAATGAATGATAAGGGGTCTTAAGGGGTCCTAAAAAACAATAATGTATCCTAGGACGCCTTAAGACCCCTTACAGCCCTTTAGGACCCTAAGATGCATGGTAAGGGGTCCTCAGGGGTCCTAGGACAAATTAATGTGTTGCAGCACTCCTTATGACCCCTTAGGACCCATCTCTCTACATATTAGGGGTAGTAGGATACCCCCTAGACCCCTTATAACCACTAGGGCTCCTTACCACACACTAATGAATGGTAAGGGGTCCTAAGGGGTCTGAAGGGGTCCTAATACACATTAATGTGTCCTAGGACCCTTCATAACCCCTTAAAAACTTTTAAGACACCTAGGATATATGATAAGGGGTCCTAGAACCCCTTATGACCCCTTAGGATCCTCAAGGACCCCTATCTCTAAATTTTAGGGATTGTAAGGGTTTTTAATGTGTTGTAGGACTTCTTATACCCCTTAAAACCCCTTAGAAAACCTCACCATACACTAATGAATGGTAAGGTGTTCTAAAGGGTCATTAGTGGCCTTAAGGGGTCCTAGGACACATTACTGTGTTGTAGGACCCCTTACAACCCGTTACAATAAGCTAATGAATTTTAAGAGGTCCTAAGGGTTGCTCATTGATCTTAAGGGGTCCTAGGACACATTACTATGTTGTAGGACCCCTTACAACCTGTTACAATAAGCTAATGAATTTTAAGAGGTCCTAAGGGTTGCTTAGTGGTCTTAAGGGGTCGTAGGACAAGTTACTGTGTCGTAGGACCCTTTAAGACCCCTTACAACCCCTTATCATACACGAATGTATGACAAGGGGTCTTAAGGGGTTGTAAGGCATCGTAAGGGGTCCTCAGGAGTCCTAGGACAAATTAATGTGTCGTAGCACTCCTTATGACCCCTTAGGACCCATCTCTCTACATATTAGGGGTAGTAGGATTCTTTAGGGTTCTTAGGACACATTAATGTTTCCTAGGACCCCTTAGACCCCTTACAACCCCTAGGGCCCCTTACCACACACTAATGAATGGTAAGGAGTCATAAGGGGTCTTAAGGGGTCCAAATACACATTAATTTGTCCTAGGACCCTTCATAACCCCTTACACACTTTTAAGACACCTAAGATATATGATAAGGGGTCCTAAGAGGTTATAAGGGATCCTAGGACACTAGAACCCCTTATGACCCCTTATGACCCCTTAGGACCCTTGAGGACCCCTCTCTCTAAATTTTAGGGATTTTAAGGGTTTTTAATGTGTCATAGGACTTCTTAGACCCCTTACAAACCCTTAGGAAACCTTAAAATACATTAATGAATGGTAAGGGGTTCTAAAGGGTTGTTAGTGGTCTTAAGGGGTCCTAGAACACATTACTGTGTTGTAGGACCCCTTACAACCCCTTACAATAAGATAATGAATTTTAAGAGGTCCTAAGGGTTTCTTAGTGGTCTTAATGGGTCCTAAGACATATTATTGTGTCGTAGGACCCTTTAAGACCCCTTAGGACCCCTTATCATACACTGATGTATGGCAAAGGGTCTTAAGGGGTTATAAGGGGTCTTAAGGGGTCCTATGACACATTAATTTGTCCTTGAACCCATTGTGACCCCTTAGGACCCTTTATTGCACCTAAGATGTAGGAAAATGGGTTATAAGGGGTCGTGGGATCCCTAATGACCCCTTAGTACCCTTTAGGAATCCTCTCTCTACATCTTAGGTGTCATAAGGGTTTTTAAGTTGACATAGAACACATCACTGTGTCTTAGGACCTCTTAAGACTCCTTAGGACCCCTTACCATACACTAATGTATTGTAAGATATTGTAATACATCTTAAGGTGTTCTAGGACACATTAAGGTGTTCTAGGACACATTAATGTGTCCTAGAGCTCTTTATGACTACTTAGGACACTTTAAGATCCCTAAGATGTATGATAAGGGGTTGTAAGTTGTCCTAAGGGGTCATAAGGAGTTGTAGGACATATTAATGTTTCCTAGGACCACTTAACATCCCTTACGACCCATGAACACCCATCTCTCTACATCTTAGGGGTTGTAAGTGTTGTTAAAGGGTCCTAAGACACATTAATGTTCCCTATGACTCCTTATACCCATTATCATCCCTTGAGACCCCCTACCATACACTAATGAATGGTAAGGGGTCCTAATACACATTAATGTGTCTTAGGACCCCTTCTGAACATTTAGGACCCTTGAATACCCCTCTCTCTAAATATTAAGGGTCATAATGGTTGTTAAGGTTTCTTATCACACATTAACGTGCCCTAGGACCCCTTAAACAACTTACAACCCCTTAAGAAGGCATGTTTGTATGAGAGAGAGAGAGAGAGAGAGAGAGAGTCCTAGGATGCCTTAGACAACTTAAAACCCCTTAAGAAGGCATGTTTGTATGTGTGTGTGTGTGTGAGAGAGAGAGAGAGAGGTTGTAAGTGCTCTTAATGGGTCATAATTCACACTAATGTGTCATATGACCCCTTAAGACCCCTTAATGTGTACTAGGACCCCTAATATGTTTTCTTAGGGTTCCAGAGAGAGAGAGAGAGATGAGTACTTTCAAAAGATCCATCTCATAGGTCTAGGGAACCCTTCGGTGCATTCAAGCCACCCGAACGAGTCCTAGCCTTCTATTATAGATTCTATCATAAGACAAGTACTAAAATCACATGTTTAAAATCTTATAATGCCAAAAAAAAATGTATAAACATTCATAAGGCACAACATATAAATTTCCACCTACATTAACACAATTTTCCATAACTAGTTCGTAAATCTAGGGAACCCTCATGTGCCTGAAATTTGGCTAAGTCTTTTTTTTTTTTAAATCCCCAAAATAAAATATGTGCATCTTAACTCCTATGAATCTGAAACCTATCTCAAACATCATGAAAGGTATTTATACAAATATAACTTAAAGTATAAGTTGACTTATACTTAATTTTATATTTGTATAAACTCTCTCTCTCTCTCTCTCTCTCTCTCTCTCTCTCTCTCTCTCTCTCTCTCTCTCTCTCTCTCTCTCATTTTTCTATTTTGTGTCTCTATCATCTTAAAATGGAAGCACTTCCATGTTAAGAGAGTTTAGCCTCCCTAGGGGACATTTTTGACCTCTACCATATCATCCTCCTATTTTTTCATCATCTCATGCTTCTATACTAGTTCAGGACCTTGATTGGGCCTCTCCGGGCACCTCCCACCCCACCAGACATATTTTCCAAGGGTTCTGGCCCCCTGGGTCAAGGTCGACCTCGACCTTGACCTAGGTCAGGGTGGACCTTGACCCTAACCTAGGTTAGGGTCAACCTCGACCCTGACCAGGGTCCCCCTTTCAAAATAGGAAGCTTGTCGGCTGTCGAGAGTCATCAAAAATTTAGTTTTCCTGCTTTCGGGTTGGCTATTTCAGGTTCCGAAGTGTTGATTCCTAAATTATATTTAATATAGGTCATTTTCTAGGTGCATGGGTCTAATTGGAATTTAATTATCCTATGTCTTCCTCCTTAGAAGATTGTGTCCTAATTTCATATAAAAGGAGGTCTCTCTCTCATTTTCTTTAAGCCTTCTAAGTGTAAAAATCTCTAATCAAGATTTTGTCAAGAAGAAAAAGGTTCAAGCATCCATTTCCAAGCTCTCAAGGTTTTCAAGTCTTCCTCTCAAGCATTCAATTTCTCCATTGAAGATCAAGGATTCAAGCTCTCAAGCCTTTGAAGGGATTAGGTGCAAACATTCAAGATTCATCATTCAAACCCTAGATCTAGCCATCGTGGTGGTGTGATCTTCCTTCAAGATCCTTTGTGCATCCTCAAGATTATTCCATCATCTCTTAAAAGTGGATTTCAAGCATACAATCATGGAGGTTTATGGTCTCTATTGAGTTCATGCTTTCATACTTACATACTTGCATACATTTGAAATACAATTACATATCTATTGACTATCATAGCTTCATTGTTAGGTTCAATTATACTACTTGCTAGCATACTATACATTATTGATTTAAAGGTTAATTCCTAAATTGGGGTTTGACTAAGGAAAACCCCTCCCCCACAAAAAAAAATCTCCTTTTTCTTGCAGGTATAGGTATAGAACAATTGATTTGAGACCAGATTTGGATACCCTTTTCGACTTTCTTTCAGATGGCGTGAACAGATTTTCTATCGGACCTGTGTAGGTTAGGGTCAAAATTATTGGGTCAAGGTTGACATCTGTGGGTCAAGGTTGACCTTTTTCATAAGATGACATCGGAACAGAAAAATATTTCTTGGTTTTGTTCGTCTCTACGTTGCTGTTCGGGATCAACTATCAGTTTTTTCTGGAAACAATCTACAGACCTCAGAAAATAGCATTCTTTGATCTGCAATATTTCAAGGTTAGTGCATTTCTCCTATTTCTTCAATTACTATCATATATCATTTCTATACATATAATTAACAAAATTTAAGGTATCTCTCTTGTTATTCTCCTTTCCAAATAGTTGATTCATTTGGGCGTTAACCCTTCTCTTGGGTTGATCAACTTGGATCTTCCATTTGTGCATTTGGGAATAAAAGAGAAACATCTCATCTTATCCATAATAAAAATTACAATAGACAATCAATTAAATTCAAGTAAATATAAAGTAGGGTTAAGGAAATCAATATACTCTAAGCAAATCAAACAACAATTAACAAATAATCTCCTAAACCCTATTTCATATATTACATTTTGGGGAACCCGCGATAGACAACTCCTTCTCTTTGGTGTTAGGTTTACATCTTAGATTAGAATTTACATAATACTTATAAAATATACAAAAATAGTCCTTGCATTTTCATCATGAAATTCTTTTGGTGTATTGCTATTTTTCTCATTATCCTTCTTTTAGCATCTCTTTATAGTACCTATGATGTCTATGAGAGTGTCATCCATTTTATCATGTTCGTCAATCTTCATGATTCACTTGCTTATGCTATTTTAAGATTGACCAATACTAATCTCCCTACTTTCAAAACTTTAATTAATGATTTGTGTAGTGGACTTATTGTTCTTTTAGATTATGTGAAGAATTTGGTAGATGATACTCCATTACCTAATCTTCCTAATCCTAATCTTAATCTTCCTAATCCAATCATTTCTAATAATCCCACTCCTATTCTTCCATCTTCCATCCCTAGTTCTTCTCATACTTTTGTTAAGGCTCAAACTATGGTACAAG
>MU225510.1:175550-188291 GCA_018584345.1 Thuja plicata | reverse complement strand
TTAGGCTTGAATTTAATTATTTGATTTCATGATTATTTGATCATTTAATTTGATTTGAATTTTGTTCCTTTGATTTGATAAATTTCCATTTGATTTGCATTGAGATGATATTATGAAGCATTTGGCTAAGATTTATAATTTGGAATGCTTGAGATACACCTGGTAAATTTTAGGTGTCTACAGTTATCTTTTCACTGACTTCCCTACTCTTCACTTCTACTTCCCCTATCTTCAACTCCAACTGCTCTAATCTTTCTCTAAGAATTCTGTTCTCCTCTTCTTTATCTTCTACCTTCTTTTCCAACTCTACATTGGTCACCATCCTAGATTATCCAACTAATTGAAGATTATACATACAACTCACACTAGCCAAGATGTTTGGGCTCTGATGCCACTTTGATAAGGAGGATCTCAACAAGAAATAATCCTAGTTCTTCACCAAGCCCCTTTTAGGACTTCTTAGGGATTCTTTCTCACTTATAACCCTACTACCTTAGGAGGTTTCGATTCACTGTCCTCCTACTCTCCTAGAGCTCCACTACCAATTCAACATTCTCAATCTTCTGCTCTTCCACTTGAACTAACAAAGGTAAGTTCGCTAACCATGTTAGTAGCCCCTTCACAATCACCTTGAAGGAGTCTATGAATTGTAAAATTATCCAATTCCATCCTCAAACCAAACTTCTTGAATTATCTTAAACTCATTTCCGCATCTCTTTCTAAAATCCCTATTTTTAAGGCCTGCTAGCCTAGTACGTCTCAATTATCCTTATTTTGAATTTTTTGGTCTTTAATTCTCAAAAATTACACACAAACTTTTGAACTAATTGGTGATTCAGACACCCTTTGGGAAAACATTAGATATTTTACTGGTTGTAGCCCTCAGACTGTCCGTACACTACCCAAATCCAAACTGGTCTATTTTATAGGGAAACAAGCTAGTTTTCAAACTTTTAATGGAAAATCCATTCAAATGGATTCAAAAATCTTCCAAATCACCACCAAGGCTCTATATAAACCTTTCAATCAATCCCAAGTCATTGAATTCATTCATCCAGTCCACTCCTACAAGTTATAAGACATCGTTGCTCTTGATTCCTAGTCGAGCTATGGAAGATCTCTCCTAGGGAAAGAGCTTAAAATTTGCAAACAATACTTCCTGAACCCTAAAAAAATAAAACTACTGCACAAAGACTCCATTTTAATTCCCCCAAGGGCCAAATGATTTCCACTGTGAGAACTCAAGATGGAGCCATTTTAAATATGTACACCATGTGCAGTGCAGAGTCAGGAATTATTTACATGAAAAATTTAAAAACAAGAGCTTAAAACTAGTGCACACAAAGAAATAAAACAATTAATATTAACTATCCACAAGGAAATATTTTCTGATTCAATCAATTGGACTCGAATGCAAACCAATTTCAAAAAACATAATTAATTCTCAGAAACTGTTAGGTATTTTCTATTGGAAATCATGATAAAATTATGTACACCCCTTCACAATGCTTGAGGAGACCTTTAATATGTCCTCCTACCATGTTTCAACCAACTATTCTAAGCCATAACTATCTTAGGGCACATTTCAACATTTTCCCAAATGTTGTCATGCAACTTCTACATCCATTTCAATTACAACACATTGACCCAATGTATGGGTTCCAAATGACAACTAAACATACCTTAGACCTACTTATAATCAAAATCAGACATAATGTGCACTCTTAATGCCATTCTTCACATTATTCCATCTTTGGCTTACAATGCATTGCTTGGGTCCATTTGACACATTTTCCACAACAAAACACATCATTTCAAAACACACCTAAAGAGTCTTAAAACATCCTTATTTATGCACATGACCTTGAAAAGGTCTTACAAACCAAAACTTGAGGGTTGAGCACACCTAACTCCTAGGGCCTCCTGCACCAATCTCAAACTGTTTGAAGTTAGAATTATTTTATAGTCTTGTAGGATACTCAAAAGGCCCCAAGAGTATCCAACATTCCCTTGTAAATAATACATGATTAAGATAGAATCTATTTTGATGATTATACTGTCATAGTTCAATTATTTTATGCGCTTAATGCTCTACCATGTAGCAATTGCTTTTGCCTTTTTTTAGATCCAATTCCCAAGTTTTTGTAGAAATTGTCGATCAGAATGCCTTTCCAATTCCTATTGACCCCACCAGTAGTAGAGTACCAAGGATTTACTTTAGCACACCCATCAACATTTCATTTGACTGAACTCACATTCTTGGGAGTCCATCTAATGAGTTTCCTTCTAGAAATACCATCTCAATTGATATTTAGGAGGTCCTATTGAATTCCCCAATTCTGTTTAACCCTTAGCTCTTGCAAAGTGGGGATTACTTTCCCTTTCCCAAAGGTAACAACATTAAAATTCTCCTTTATATCCTTTCTGATGATTTGGAATAGGATATTTCTACTTCAAGATTGATCTCTAAAAATTGTATTATTTCACTCTTTCCATATATTCAAAATGAGAAATTGAGGGATTTGATCCCATATATTTCTTCTAATATGGTGATTGAAAGGGGAAAAATTCCAATGGTTAATGAATAATTTCATAGAGTCTTGCATAACCCAACAAACATTAGTGAGGGATAATAGTTCACCCAAGACTTCCCTCACATAGGGACAATGTAAGAAAAGATGATCTATTCTTTCACAATCAGAGTAACAAAGAACACACCTATTCACCAAGGAGAAACCTCTTTTGTTCAAGTTGTCAATTGTCAGAATTTTTCCATGAGAAATTATCCACCAACAATAATAAATCTTGTGGATGAGGTTAGGAATCCAGATTTGAGTGTTATCTTCTTCAGCTTCCAAGGCTTTTTAATCCAATTTAATAGAGATTTGGCTAGAAGAGTTTTGTTTCCAGGTCCATTTATCTTGAATTAGCTAACAGAACAACAAGCAGTCTGAGAGAAGGGACAAAAAATAATCAAAGTCTTCCTCCAAATACAAGTACTGAGTTGAGGAGGAAAGCCAACACAATCCCATTATTTATTTTTGAAGTCTTTCCATTTGAACTTTTCATTCTTCCATTCAATGTAGTTCCTAACCCAATTACCATATTTATTGATCAGTCAATGTCTAAGTTGGTTTAAGTTATTATTACCCTCAAGGGGTTTATTATGATGCCATATATCCTCCCAGAATCTAGTACTAAGTTATCATTACCAATAATCTTCCTGCTACCTTTCCTTAGCCTTTGTTTAGTTTTCAAAATGTTATTCTGAACAAGGGACCCCGAAGTGGGGATAATATCATATAGAATAGAGTCTGCAGGCCTATATTGAAGATATTTTTTTCTAATGAGTTCAACCTAATATTTTCCATTCTCAATAAACAACCACACCATATTTTTAATAAGGGATCTATTAAAGGGCCTTATTTTCCTAATACCAAGACCTCCAATTGTCTTTCAAGTGCACACCGTGTCTCATTTTCCTAAAGCAATTATTGGTTTTTCTTCAGTACTTGTCTATAAGAGTCTCTTTTGAAAATTCTCAATACACTCACCCATAGAGCCAAGAATTTTAAAAATTGAAAGGAAATAAACCGAGATACTTTGGAGGCAAGACTTGAGAACTTGGATTTTTCTTTCCTAGCTTAACAATTTACCCTTCCAACCCGTAATATTTTTATTGAATCTCTCAATGAGACTATTCGAGTAAGAAGAAGGGGGAAATTTGGTAGTGAGAGGAAATCTCATATAAGAGTTAGGTAAGGAAGCAACATTACAACCTATGCCATTATTTATCTTAGATTGGAGATTCACTAATATTTTACAAATATAGTTTACTTTTATGGTAGGTTATTTGGTGTCCTGAGATGTTGGCATACTTCTCAAAAGATTTTCCTTCCATTTCTTGGCTTTAGATAGACATGCCTCCCCAAAAAGGATAGTATCATCAAAAAATTGTTGGTGAGAGAACATTTCAAGGTGGAAAACAACCTTAATACCTTTCAGCTTATTCATGTCCTTATTCGCTTGGATATTATGGCCAAGCACTTTAGAAACAATAATGAACAAATATGGAGATAAGGGGTCCCCTTGTCTTAACCCTTTTCCCATGGAGAAAAATCCCTTAGGGGAGCCATTTATGAGAACTAAATACATAGTAGTAGTTACACATTTCATAATCATTTTTAAAAATTTACCACTAAATCCATACTTTTTAAGAACAAAAGGAAATCCTAGTTTACTCTATCATAAGCCTTCAAGATATCCAATTTAAGAACCATAGTTGATTTTTTACTAGCTTCCATAGAATGTATAATCTCATGAGTGGTGGTAACCGCATCAAGAATGTTTCTTCCTTTCACAAACCCTTTCTGATTTTGCAAAATAAGCTTATCCATAATGTTCTTAAGCCAGTTGACCATGATTTTGAAAATATTTTGTACAAGGTGTTACATAAGCTGATAGGTCTTAAGTTAGACATCCTATTAGCATCAAACACTTTAGGAAATAGGGGAATCAAGGTGGAATTTAATTATTTTAGAAACCTTCCTATTTTGGAGAAATCCCTAGCTGCATTAAAAATATTAGCACCCATAATGTCCTGAAGAGTTGGAAAAATGTCGGGGGAAAGCCATCAGACCCAAGGCCTTTAAGATCACCAAAAGAGAACACCACATCTTCCATGTGTTGGAAAGTGATATTTTTATATAATTTTATATTATAATCTTCAGTGATTAGGGTGGGGATGACATTGAGAAAATAATTAGGATCCGAGAAAGAAACATTACCACTAGCACTTGGGTCAATAAAAGGCCTAGTAGTGACCACATCAACAATATCTTATTCTTCCTCCATGAAGTATCCATTAGGAAATAGAATCCTCCTAATTCTATTCTGGCTTCTATTTTTAAGGATTTTGATATTTAATAATTTTATATTTTTATCTCCCTCAGTAAGCCACTGGATTATGGACTTTTGTTTCTAGAAAAATTCCTCCTATTTTTTCAGAGTAATCCACCTTTCTATTAGGAATATCTCTTCTTTGAAAATATCTTTATCTTATTTAGATCCTTATTCCATTTTACTTTGTATTTCTTTAAGTTCATTCACTACCTTTTCTTCCCCTTTGACAATATTCCCAAAGGATGTCCCATTCCAACCTTTCACTTTTTCTCTTATGAGTTTAAGTTTTTAGATAACTTCAACCATAGGAGAACCTGATAAATGAGTATACCACCAATCCTGAGGCAAGCCTCTAAACTCTTGATGAGAGGTCCACATGATCTTAAATATTAAATAGAAAGGACCTTTCTTTCGACGCTCCCTCAAATAAAACACTAAAGTATTATGATCTCAGGCAGTCTTAGGTAGAGAGACAAGGGAGAAATCAACAATATTGGAACAATTAGGAGAGAGAGAAAACCTGTCCAGTGTGACTTGGATAATTTGTTTACCTTGCATCTAGTTTGACCAAGTAAAATTGGAGCCTAGAATTTCAATATCAATCAAACTAGCAGTAGAAAGGAAATCATACAAGGCGAGCATACTTTCATTAAAGTCTTCCATACCTCCATATTTTTTTGAGGGGCATAAAGGGGAGTTGAAATCCCCACCAAACATCCATCTAGAAGTTTTCAGGTCTAGGATGGTAACTGCAATAGAGTACCATAAATCTTTTCTTGCAATTATAACATTAGGGGCATAGATATTGATCAAGTTCCAAGAGATACTAGAACTTAATGACTTGAAATTTATTATTAAATTATGCTTAGATGAATGCACTAAAGTCTTTGGAACCTTATAGGGATTCCATAAGGTTGCAAGGACACCATAAGCACCATCAACATCACTAGAGTCTCATTCAGAAGTGGGCCAAATATGATTCACAACCCTCTTAAGTCCTTCCTTTTTCATTTTTGTTTCTTAGAAAATCAGAATATCGACTTTGTTATCTAGGATAGCACACTTCAACATGTGCAATTTGATATGTCTATTTAAGCCTCTTAGGTTCAAAGACAAGATCTTCATAACGAGCCCAACAAGTATAAATAATCTTTCATTACACAACCCCATTTTGATATTCCTCCCCACACTAGAATAAAGTGAAGCTTTCATTTATTTTTCTTCTTAATATCAAAGAACCCATCAATCATTCTCTATTTACCAATTGCTACATCTTTTTCTATAGCCCTTTATTTTCTCACTTCTTGTGTTGGTCTTCCTAGTTTAGAGTGACATCCCATATCTGATTTATTTTTATTTTAATCCTTTTCTCCAACCACTTTCCATTTAGATTCCTCATCACACCCCAACTTAGAGGCTAGAGAAGAAACCAAAAAGAAAAAGGATAGCTTTAAGACTAGAAGATTCAAGCATATGGTTGATAGACCTCAGCCCATTTCTAATGGCTCATTGTTTTCTTTACCATTATGGGGGGTCTCACCCAATCTACATCCTCCCCCAACCTTAGTATCTAAAACCTTCTTTGGGTATGACCAAACAGAGGGAAAGTTTTGATTATCTTCCTTTTTAGAAATATTAAGATTCAAAATAACTTTATCCATAATATTACCTTGTAATTTCTCTGTAGCATCCTTATCTAGAAAGGACTGTAGACTATCAATTTCCAAGGGCCTTTCTTTAGTAACATCTTTTATTTCTTCCATATTTCCTCCCTTCTTTCTGTTAAGCTTGTCCTGGGCAAGGGTGCATGTGTTGATATTTGGGATCTCCCCTAGCTCTAATTAAAGGTTAGGATGGGGCATATATGAAGAAAACATCAGGTCATAAAGACCCATATTATTTCTTAGGAAAAGGGGCTCATCCAAATTACCATCAAAGGGAGGAATACCCACAATATATTTCCTATATAATCCTTACCCCCATAGCTGTCAGATGTTGAACCTTCTCATTGACCTTCTCATCATTATTTCCTTCAAAAGACGTTTGTTGCTGAGATCCACCTTTTTGGAATCTGCAAACATTACTATGGTGCCCATATTTCTTACAAATCTAGCATAAAATAGAAGCATTCACATACTCCAAGTATTGATCCCAATATCTATACCAATATTGTACGGTAATAAAGGTTGGAAGCACTATATTAACCCTAATATTTACACAAATTCTAGCAAAGAGGAGGCAGGACCTTTGTTGGGTGATCCTATCCACATCCAAGAGATCACCAAAGATTTCAACAATACTTTTAAATACCTCAAAATTATAAAACTCAAGGTGAGATCAGGAAGTGAAACCTAACTAGGTCCTAAAGCACCTAGATCATGCAACCCCTTGAAAACCGATTTCCAATTACATAGGGAAATAATATTCATTTGGTTAGTACCATAGGTCCAGGGACCATTAGTGAGAAAATGGATAAGGTCTTCCTTGTTCACAAAGCTAAAATGAATAAGCTATTAGGCATACCATTAAGTTTAACACTATCTTTTAACTTCCATTTTGTATAAACCCATTTCTTTAGTTGGCCAATAGAAGTATTGAAGGATAGGAACTTACCCACAAAAGAAAGATCCAACCCCCCCATATTTTTCTTCACTATCTCAGTTGGGACATGTACTATAGTAGCATTAATTTTGCAGGAAACAACATAAACATTCTTAGTTTCAAGAAGCTCCATCTTCTTACGACTGACACTAAACAATTTATCAATGAAGGAAGAAGGCTTTTCAAGTTGGAAAAAAGTGTCACTCAGTGTAGCAGATTTGACAAGCTCATCTTGTAGATTCATAGTAGGAATCTCAGGGGTTGCACATGTGGACCCTGCAAGTGAGGTAGGATGGCCAAGATTTTCTGCAATAAGAGAAAGAGACTAGGAGACCCCCATTGGGTCCCCCACCTTTGACCTCATGGAGACACAAGAAGAAATATAAGTAGAAGAGAAGTGCAGAAATGATTGCAAAGCCCCGTGTTTATTAATATGTGTTATTTAAATTTAATTTCATCATATAGATAAAGTCACCATATAGATGCTGTTGGGGATTTAATTTAATTGTTAATTTATTTAATTGAATAAAAGTTAGTAAATTTAACAACAAAGGGAGGAATCCCTTTGTTGTTAACCACACTAGGAATAAGATGGATCTAGGTACTTTCAAGGGAGAAATTATAGAATTTGAACATATTATCACTGGAGATGACCTCCCCCATATTAATGCTTTTGAACCTTCCACTTATCTTCCACTCATGTACCCTGACTTTATTGATTGGTCGTAATAGACCCAACAGCCTGCATTACCTTCTTTCCAAAATGACTATGAAATAGCCTACTACCTCAATGCAATTGAGCCTGTAGTTTATTTTACCAGTGAACCAGCAAGAAACATGAGTGAAATAGATATCAAGTAATTTAGTCATAAAATAAAAAGATAGTTGAAAAATAAAAGGTGCTCTGATGGCGAAAACCACTTTGTGACAGTGTTAGAGCCTAAAAGGGTAAAAACAAAAGATATATCTAAGGGTGAAAAACTCTTTGAGGTTCCCGAGGATGAGATAATTGGTAGTCTACCAAGTTATTTTCAAGATAGATCTTCAGTCTTGATAGAGCCAACACAGACTATAAATTATCAGACAACTAAAAAAGCCCCAGATCATACATTTGGTTCAGTTTCTATCAACAAATGAAAAACAACAGTTCACTAAGTTCTTCAAGGAAAAAAAAATTAAATTTTCTTGGAGATATGCAAATATGCCAAGGAAGGACACAAATCTAATTACATATCATCTATCTATATCTCCTAGTGTTAAGCCAGTGAAACATAAATTATGAAAGATGCATCAACACATAGCTCTCCTCATCAAAGCTGAATTAGAAAAACTCTTGAGTGCTATATTTTTATGAGCTATATCTTATACTAGATGGATCTCAAACATTGTACCTATATCTAAAGATGAAAAATCCATTTGTGTATGCACAAATTTCTGAGATCTTAACAAAGCTTTCCCAAAGGATGACTTTTGACTTCCAAACATAGGCATGGTAGTGGATATGACTATGGGTTAAATAAAATATACTCTCTCATGGATGGTTTCTCTAGATACAATCAGATTAAATTAGCTCCCAAAGATCAAGAAAATAATTTCTTCACATGTGTATAGGGAACATTTTGTTGGAATGTCATGCCATTTGGCCTCAATAATGCCATGGTTGATTATCAAAGAGCTATGAATACCTTCTTTCATGACATGATGTATAGAAATATGGATGATTATGTGGATGATACCTTGGAAAAATCTAAAAAAGAGGGACACACATCTTAAAGACTTGAGTTTGATCTTAGAGAGAATGGAACAATTCCAACTTAGATTAAATCCAAAAGAAATGTGCTTTTGGAGTCACATCGGGAAAATTATAAAACCAAAGATTAGAAATTAATTCCTTACAAGAAGATGATTAATTATCACAAGAATTACTTCACTTTCATCACATTCTAGCAAATCCCTAGGCTGATGTCATGGCCACTTTGGATTCTATCTTACAATTGGAAGAGCACGAGTCTAGATTTAAATTTGTGGTGGAAGAACTACACTACCCTACCTTTGTTTCCCCTTACAACCATGTCATATGTACCATGGTTGGTCATGACTCCTCTTGATATGCTAAAATTTAATCTTACTTGCGTAACCAAATCATTCATGATAACCTAATCCCGTAATGAGAAACAAAAACTCATTCACAATGCTTCCCGCTATACCCTCATCTCTGGTGACTTGTTTAGGAAGCGTCTAGATGGAACACTTCTTTTATGTCTAAATAAGATGAGTCTTAAGGTGCATTAGCTAAAGTCAATGATGAAATATGTGGGTCCCACTCTAATGGTCTTGCGCTAGCTTGAAAGCTACTTAGAGATGGTTACTATTGGCCTACTATGCAAACTAATGCTATTAGATATGATAAATATTTTAAGAAGTGTCAGATGCATGGAAATCTGATACATGCTCCAGGCAAGGAGCTTATTTCATTTGTTACACATTGGCCTTTTCAGAAGTGGGCTTTTGATTTGGTGGGTCAAATATATCATAACTCATCTCTAGTGGACACAGGTTTATCATTACTGTAATAGAATATTCTACTAAGTGGGTTGAGGTTTTTCCTCTTTCGATTTCTACTGGGAAACAAGTGTCTTTATATTTCATCCTCAACCATATCATGTGTCACTATGACATACCTTCCTCTATAGTTACTGATAATGGAGGACAATTCAAAAACAAAGATCTCAACCACTTATGTAAATAATTCAAGATTAAACAACACTGGTCTTCAATTTATTACCCTCAAGGTAATGGCCAGGCTCAAGCTTCTAATAATACACTACTGAAAATTTTGCACAGAATAGTCAACAAGACAGGTTGAGACTGACACTTGCAAATCAAGCCTGCACTATGGGCCTACAGAACTAGCATTCACACACCTATTGGAGCTACACCCTTTGCACTTGTTTATGGATCTAAATTTGTCTTACCTCTTGAGGTTGAGATACCTTCCCTAAGAGTCTCATTAAAGGGTCTCATCACAGATGACAAAAAATAGAATCATGCACATACATGAGCTAGAACTTCTGTATGAGCATAGAAAAGTTGCATTTGACCACATGAGGGTATATGAGAAAAGGATGTCACAAATGTTAGGAATAAGGTGTCTCAACCTTGGATAATTCCTATTCTTATTATTTTTTTTGTAAAATGTATTTTCTTGCAAATAATGTAATTAAGTGTGAGTGTACATGTCTAGTTGGCATGTTGATGTGTCGGCATCTTGAATTGTGTGTAAGGAGATCATGGCTGAAATGATTATGACAGATTCCTATGACACGTAAGAGCTATTTCTAGGAGATTTCAATGACAGGTGAAGACATGAAAGACATGTGGCAATAGATAAAGTTGAGTACTTTACACTCTTCCACAATCATGGGGTTCGAGGCATTGGCCCCAAAAAAATTTTGGGGTTCCTATTTTCTCGGAGAATGGTAAAACCCTAATACGGCTATCCTTGGAAGTTGCCCTAAAAAGGAAAGCGCATGATATAAGTGTTTTTTTTTGGGTTACAGAAGAGGATATGAAAAGGGTGTATTGTTGGTATGATCTGGTGCTACTGGATTTGTCTTAGAGTTTCGATTGTCTCCTGAAAGAACTTGCATTGCAAGTGTGTTGTAACCATTGTGTTGAAGATAATACATTGTGCAGGTCTTGGAGTGCTAGGGTTTTTTACCGAAAGGTTTTCCCCAGGGTAAATCATTTGTGTCATTCTCTATTTTTTGTATGCATGGTATGTGGCTACAATATCATTGTTAAAGTAGTTAACGAATCTGAAATTGTAAGGATTTAAAAGAATTTGCACAATACTTTCCTATAGAGATTAGTGTAGGAAGCTGTTTCCGCACTTGAGTTTCCTTACAAGTGGTATCAGAGCCTGATCAAGTTTTGATCCTAGTTTTTGGGTAGGGGTTTTTGAGCTAATCTCAAGTTGAGTGGGAGTTTTTTGTGCAGAGCATTCTAAATCTTATTTGCAGATTGAGATGGCAGGTTCCTCATATAGTAGAATGGAGGTGGAGAAATTTAATGGCACTAATTTCGATTTGTGGAAACTCAAGATGGAAGACATGCTTGAAGACTGTGATCTATGGGAGGCTACTTCACTGGATTTGAGACCTGCAGTGATATCTCAAGTGGATTGGGAGATCAAGGATCGGAAGGCTAAGGGTCTCATCAGACTCTGTCTAGCAGATTTCGTTCTTCTGAATGTTCTTGATGAGATAATTGCAAATTCTTTGTGGACATGGCTTGGGTCTCTGTATCAGGCCAAATCTCTGGTGAATAAGTTGTTCCTGAGAAAGAAGTTGTATTCTTTAAGAATGGAGGAAGGTGGATCTGTAACTGATCATCTCAACGCATTCAATTTATTGATTGCAAAGTTGGCATCATCCAGTGCCAAGATCAAGGAGGAGGATCGATGTATGACCCTACTTTGTTCCTTGCCAGATTCATGGGACCATCTTGTGATGGCTCTCAGAAGTACTATAGTCACATTCTGTATGGATGATGTGGTGTCTTCGCTGCTATCTAAGGAGATGCAAAGAAAGACTTCGGATTCATCTAAGGAAGCCCTTGTTGTTCGTGGGAGATCCAAAGAAAAATAAAAACAGAATGACAATAATTCAAAGAGGGGAAGATCTAAATCCTGTGGGAGTTCTAAAACTCCTGGAAAGTCCAAGGCAAAATGTTGGAACTGTGATAATTCTGGGCACTTCCAGAGGGACTGCAAAGAACCGAAGAAGAAGAAGAAAGGCTCAGATTTATATTCTAAAAAATCTCAAGAAGATGGAGATTCTTTTATTGTAGCTTTGGCAGCCCATGCATTCGATGATGTGTGGTTAGTAGACTTGGGTGCTTCTTTTCACATGACCTCTCATCAAAACTGGTACTCAAAATATGAAGAGTTTGATGGTGGAAAGGTGTACTTGGGTGATGATTCTCACCTAAATATAGTTGGACGTGGAATGGTCACTATCAGATTTCTTGATGGATGAGTAAAGGGAATCACCGGAGTTATGCACATTTCGGGTTTGGAACGAAACCTATTATCTATAAGCATGCTGAATGATGTAGGTGTGCAAGTTGTCTTTTTGAAAGATGGATGCAAGATGATGAGAGGTTTTATGGTGCTCGCTAAAGGTACTAGGAGAGGTACTTTGTTTTAGCTTGATGCATGCATTTCTCAGTGCAATA
>MU225510.1:115104-173402 GCA_018584345.1 Thuja plicata | reverse complement strand
AAATTAGTAGAGACAGGTCTAACAGAAAACTTTGGTTGAGTCAGAGTAAGTATGTGAAGTCTGTGTTGGACAGGTTCAGCATGGAAGATTGTAGACCACTATGTGTTCCTATTTCAGTGGGAACAAATTTATCTATAGATGATTGTCCAAAATCTCCTAGTGAGGTGGAGGACATGAGTAAAGTACCTTATGCTAGTACAGTTGGCAGTCTTATGTATGCTATGGTCTATACTAGACCAGACATTGCCCAAGTAGTGGGAGTTCTGAGTTAGTTTATGGCTAACCCTAGACAGATACATTGGGATGCAGTTAAGTGAGTATTCAGATATTTGAGGGGTACATCAGATTACTCCATATGTTGCCAAGGTAACTCTTCTAGATCTCCTCATTCAGTTTGTATTCATGGGTTTGTGGATTCAGATTGGGCAGGTGATATTAACAGTAGGAGATCCACTAGTGCTTATTTGTTCACTATGTTTGGTGGTTCCATCAGTTGGATGAGTAAGAGACAACCTTTGGTTGGTTTGTCCACTACAGAAGTTGAGTACATGGCTGCTACTTATGCTTGTAAGGAAGCCATTTGGTTTAGGAGATTTTGTTCTAATGTTGATGTTGATGTAGAATAGATTACTATTTGGTGTGACAGTCAGAGCGCTATTTTCCTTGCAAAGAATCCAACTTTCCATGCCAGAACGAAGCACATTGATGTGCAGTTTCACTTTGTGAGAGATATGGTGGAAGATGGAAAGGTAAATTTGGAGAAGGTAGATAATGTGAAGAATGTTGCAGATGCATTAATGAAACCAGTGGGCACTGCAAAGTTCAGATGGTGTTCGGAGTCTATGGGCCTTTTGGCCTATAGCGGTTAGTTCCTGTTATATTCCTATTTCTCTTACAAGGTGTTCGACAAGTGGGAGAATGTTAGGAATAAGGTGTCTCAACCTTGGATAATTCCTATTCTTATTATTTGTTTTGTAAAATGTATTTTCTTGCAAATAATCTAATTAAGTGTGAGTGTACATGTCTAGTTGACATGTTGATGTGTCACTCCACTTGATGTGTCGACATCTTGAATTGTGTGTAAGGAGATCATGGCTGAAACGGTTATGACAGATTCCTATGACACGTAAGAGTTATTTCTAGGAGATTTTAATGACAGGTGAAGACATGCAAGACATGTGGCAACTGATAAATTTGAGTACTTTACACTCTTCCACAATACGGCTATCCTTGGAAGTTGCCCTAAAAAGGAAAGTGCATGATATAAGTTTTTTTTTTTGGGTTACAGAAGAGGATACAAAAAGAGTGTATTGTTGGTATGATCTGGTGCTACTGGATTTTTCTTAGAGTCTCGATTGTCTCCTGAAGGAACTTGCATTGCAAGTGTGTTGTAACCGTTGTGTTGAAGATAATACATTGTGCAGGTTTTGGAGTGCTGGGGTTTTTTACTGAAAGGTTTTCCCCAGGGTAAATCATTTGTGTCATTCTCTATTTTTTTTATGCATGGTATGTGGTTGCAATATCATTGTTAAAGTAATTAACGAATCTGAAATCGTAAGGATTTAAAAGAATTTGCACAATACTTTCCTATAGAGATTAGTGTAGGAAGTTGTTTCCACACCTGAGTTTCCTTACAACAAAGATATAACAAAAAGGTTCAGTCTAGAGAACTTTAGGTTTCAAATCTCATCTTGAGAGAGAATCTTAAAAATCAACAAAACAAAGCACAAAAAGGGTTCAAGTTTTATCCAAATTGTCGAGGTCCCTACATACTTAGTGATGCCTTTGGATCCGGTACCTATACATTTTCTACACCTGAGGGAGAAAATTTTCCTAAACCTATTGACATCCTTCATCTAAAGAATTTCTATGCATGATGCTCTAGAGATTTGTACATATCGTAAATATCCTGAAAAAGGATCTATAAATCATAAAATATCCTAAAAAAATAAAAATAAAATTGATATATGATCCTGAAAAATCTTTAAAAAAAGCATATAAAGTCCTGAAAAAATGATCATCCTCGTGAAAACCTAGCAATAGGAACCTTGACATGTATCTTAAAAAATAAATTAAAAGAAAAAAAGAAAAAAAGAAAGAAAAAGAGAAAATAAACAAAAAAAGAATTGAGAAAGAAAAAATTGTGCCTTGATGAAAACCCAGAAACATGCGCCTTGTTAGCAAAAATAAAGAATAGTTCAAGTAGTGAAACATGTAAACGTGCGCTACTTGAAACCCATGCACTTATTTCTATCATCTTGTTTCTTTGTGCTTTGAACCCTTTCGACTTCCATCTCTAATCTCCTTGTTCTGAGATTGATTTTTGTGTAGGGCTAGGGGGCATAAATTGTATCCTCCTTTTGTGTGTGATGGTGTTTCTTAGTGGCTCACCCCAAACAATGTTTCTCAACACTTCCATTGACATCAAGAGTTTCTTAACACTTATCATATATGTTACCTTGAGTCGATGCTTTGTCTGTAGTCTAGGATTGTGAAATATTTCTCACTTAATTGCATGAGTCTTAGCAAGTCAGTGTTTATCCTTTTTCATTTTTACACCGTGCTTAAACTAAAATGACTGAGACTTGTTATGAATTATTTTTGTGTGCTGACTGATTAACAATTTTTAGTGAATGTTCCTTCCTTAGTCTCTCCATGATGTTACGACTAGAGAACTAAGGATGTGGGGCATGTTTTCTTTGATTTCTTCCTGTAGATATTGCTTTGGTGATCGTAGGTGTCTCACGCTTTACCCCTTGGACACTCGGGAGATCTAGAGCTATATCCTTAACTATTACATTGTGTTTTCTTATGCAAGAACCATTTAGGTCATCCTGGGCTCTTATGCCTTGATGCTTATGGTTACTTGCAACATTAACTTGGAAACATTGTTTAGGTCATCTTAGCCTTTATGTCTCGGTGCTTACGTGTGTTTCCTACATTCTATCCAATATATATCATATTCATATCATCATAGTTGTGCTTGCACTAGTGACGGTCGTAGGATCTTGTGATGTCCCTTAATAAGGCTCGATGATAAAAATAAGGACCAAGTAAGATCCCTACACTTTGCACTTGCATTTTTCATCCTAGGTTGCAGATCTTCATCTTTTCATTGCATTTTAGTTTTAGTATTTGTATATTGCATTGGGTGAGGAGAGAGTCTTTGTCTTTTCAAGGCATCCTCAATTCATTTTTCACCATTGAAACCAAAATTTGAGTTCATTTTTTTGTTCTTTTGAGGCCTATCTTTTCACCCTTTGAGGCAAAACATTGATAATTTTTTCTTCATAAATATCTTTCTTTGACCTAATGCTAATGTAATACCTCTCTGGTCAACCTTATTCAAAATGGGGTAAATTCTCTTTGCTTAATGGTCAGACTTGGTCCAAATGTTTTTCTAATAAGTCTTAATTGATCATCAATCATATTGAACCTTCTCTTATCCTGATTTGACAAAATCTATCTCATTTCTGCATCTTCTCTACAACATTTCGATTTCAAATCCAAGGGGGCATGAATATTCTATCTTTGAAGTCATGTTTCTTGATCAAATCATCACTTAATCATTTATTTGATTATATCTTAAACTATGACCACTTTATCCTAAGCTTTATTTAATTAAAAGAACATGATCCCTTTTAACTAAATAAAAAATCTTTTAATTAAATAATAAAACCCCTTTATCCTAAGCGCACATCAAACAAGAAAATGATAAATAATAAAGAATAAAAAATAAATAAAAATAAGAAAAGTGCACTTTCCAATGAGATTATAATCTTTTGAAAAAGGCTTTTGCCTCTTTATCTCAACCACTCATTGTTTTTCCTCATAATCTTAGCTTTTGATTTTGCCTCTTTAGGATATGAGCACATGTATCAACCAAGAATTAATCTCCACCATTTCTCATTTCTTTTTGCCTCTTAATCTTGACAGTCCGCTTATTTCTAATCTCCTATAAAAGGAAGCTCTCTCCTCATTCTTGCGTAAGCTAGGAAAAATTGGAAAAGATAATTTTGGGAGATATTGGGAGTTGTAATTGGAAATCTTGGAGCTCTTCCATCTTTCCCTTTTGGAGATCTTGGAGTTCTTGCATCTTGAAGCATTCTTGAATCCTATCTCATATTGTATCTTGTTATCATTGGAGCATTGAATTATCAATTACCATTGTTATCTACTTTCATGCATCTAACTTAATTCATCTAGTTTAGATCTACTTTTCTTGCATTTCTCGCATGCCATTTTTAGCTTAGATCTTGCATCTCATCTTAGATTACTTTGCATTATCATTTGAATCTTCCATTTTATAGTGCACCTTACAGGAATCTTTCTGATTAGGTTCATCTGAGAGCTACAATCATTATCTATATGATTTTTGCATGCTATAGATAGGAAGCTAGAAGCTACTTCTTGGGACTTCCTCTTCATGGATTCTCTCAAGTGTAATGGTTTATAGAAGTATGTCACATTTTGATCACACATTGATTAGTGGGTAGGAATAGCCTATCTTTCAAATGTGGCATAAGTGCATGGGTTTCAAGTAGCACCTTTTTCCATATTTTTACCACTTTAATTATTTTCTATTTTTTCTACCAAGGCGCCTATTTCCAGGTTTTCACAAAGGCATTTTTTTTCTTTTTTCAAAATTTTTTTGCTATTTTTTTTTTTTTAAAAGATATCTCAAGGCGCCTATTGCTAGGTTTTCACTAGGATGATCATTTTTTCATGCCTTTATATGATTAAAAAAAAAATTAGGACATTTTATGATTTTTAGATATTTTTTCATGACATTTAAGATATGTAAAAACCTCTGGACCATCATGCATAGAACTTCTTTAGATGAAGGACGTTGATAGGTTGATGGAGTTATTCTCCCTCAGGTGTAGAAATATGATAGGAACCGAATCGAAAAGCATCAGTAACTATGTAGGGACCCAATAATTTGGTTCAAACTTCCCTTTTGTGCTCTGTTCTGTTGATTTTTAGGATTCTCTCTCAAGACAATATCTCCAACCTGAAGTTCTTTAGAACAAACCTTTTTGTTATAGCTTTGTGACATCCTTTTTTGATATACCCTTTTGTAGTCAAATATAGCTTTTCTACGCTCATCCATAAGTTATACCTCCTTTACTAGACTATGAGCCCCTTTCTAAATATTAAAATTTAAATACTAGACTATATATTGTGTTTAGTCAATTTTGCATATTTATTTAATCTTTTATTTGCTTGATCAAATAACCACTTAATAATTTATTTGATTATATCCTAAAGTTTGACCACTTTAACCTAAGCTTTATTTAATTAAAAGAACATGCTCCCTTTTAATTAAATAATAAAAAATCCTTTATCATAAGTGCACATAAAAACAAGAAAATAATAAATAATAAAAATAAATAAAAATAAGAAAAGTGCATTTTCCAATGAGATGAAATATTTTGAAAAAGGGTTTTGCCTCTTTATCTCAATCACTCTTTGTTTTGCCTCTTAACCTTAGCCTTTGATTTTGTCTCTTTAAGATATGAGCACATGGATCAACCAAGAATTAATCTCCACAATTACTCATTTATTTTTGCCTCTTAATCTTGACCATTCACTCATTTCTAATCTCCTATAAAAGGAAGCTCTCTCCTCATTCTTGGGTAAGCTAGGAAGAATTGGAAAAGATAGTTTTTGGAGATTTTGTGAATTGTAATTGGAAATCTTGGAGCTCTTGTATCTTGCCCTTTTAGAGATCTTGGAGTTCTTGCATCTTGAAGAATTCTTGCATGCTATCTCATATTGTGTGTTGGTATCATTGGAACATTGCATTATCATTTATTTTTGTTATCTACATTCTCGCATCTAGCTTAATTCATCTAGTTTAGTTAAACTTTCCTTGCATTTATTGCATACTATTTTTAGCTTAGATCTTGCATCTCATCTAAGATTACTTTGCATTATCATTTGAATCTTCCATTCTATAGTGCAGCTTGCAGGGATCTTGCTTATAAGGTTCATTAGAGAGCCACCGTCATTATCTACATGATTCTTTCACGCTATGGATAGGAAGTTATAAGCTACTTCTTGAGACTTCCTCTTTCACATTTTGATAACACATTTATTAGGTGGCAGGAATAACCTATCTTTCAAATGTGACATAAGTGCAAGGGTTTCAAGTAGCGCTTGAAATATTTTCCATTTTTCCTAGAAAGTCGCCTATTTCAAGGTTTTCACTAAGGCAACTTTTTTTCTTTCTCAATTTTTTTTTCGCTCTTTTTTTTTGAAGATACATCAAGGCGCCTATTGCTAGTTTTTCACTAGGATGATCATTTTTATAGGACTTTATATGTTATTTTAAGGTTTTTTTTTAGGATCATATATCAATTTTTGTTTGATTTTTTTTTAGGACATTTTATGATTTTTTGATCTTTTTTTAGGACATTTAAGATATGTACAAAGCTCTGGAGTGTCATACGTAGAACTTCTTTAGATGAAGGATATTGATAGGTTCAGGGAGTTGTTCTCCCTCAGGTGTAGAAAGCTGATAGGCACCAGATCCAAAAACATCAGTAACTATGTAGGGACCCAGCCAATTTGGTTCAAATTTCCCCTTTTTGTGCTTTATCTCTTAATTTTTAGGATTCTCTCTCAAGACGGGATCTCTAACCTGATGTTTTCTAGAATGAACCTTTTTATTATATCTTTCTGATATACCCTTATGTGGTCACATGCAACTTTTCTACGCTCATCTAGAAGTTCTAGCTCCTTTAGTAGACAATGAGCCCCTTTCTAAACATCAAAATTTAAATACTAGACTATATCTTGTGCTTAATCAATTTTGAATTTTTATTTAATCTCTTATTTTATTGACAAAATCACTACTTAATCATTTATTTTATTATATCCTAAAGTTTGACCACTTTATCCTAAGCTTTATTTAATTAAAAGAACATGCTCCCTTTTAATTAAATGAAAAATATTTTAATTAAATAATAAAATCCCCTCTATCCTAAGTGCACATAAAATAATAAAATAATAAATAATAAACAATAAATAATAATAAGAAAACTACTTTTTCCAATGAGATGGAATCTTTTGAAAAAAGCTATTGCCTCTTTATCTCAACCACTCATAGTTTTTCCTCTTAATCTTAGCCTTTGATTTTGCCTCTTGAAGATATTAGGACATGGATCAACAAAGAATTAATCTCCACCTTTTATCATTTCTTTTTACCTCTTAATCTTGACCATCCGCTTATTTATTATCTCTAGTATAATGGTTTATAGAAGTGTGTCATGTTTTGATCACACATTTTTGGCACCCACCGCAAGACTAATAACCCTGATTTTCCTTTATTTTATTCACATTTTTTCTTCACACAGGTGTTTTATTGAATTTTTTCAAGGCTAACCCTTGTGAAGGTTGAGTTGAAGACAAAATATTAGGGTTTATGTTTGAAATATTTGATCATATATGACAAATTTCTTGGCATTTTGGTTTGAATTTTTTACTCCAAGCTGGGGATGGTTCAGTTGTGTCTCAGTCCAAAAATCAGATTTTTTAAGATTATTTTACTATGAGTTCTAGTTTATTCATGATTTATCATGAAAGCTCATTTATGGTCGCATATCAGCATATTTTTTGGAAAAATTTATATTTGTGAAAATCTCTAGAAATTCTATAGGGAGTCTAGTCTTTGTGATTTTAGTTTTGATGAAATATAATAGCTTAAAAACCTGATCTTTGAAAACTGGTATGTTTTGGTATATTGAGTCCCTAGAGCACAAATCAGTGAATATTGCTAAATTTTAGACATTTTTAGAAATCTCTTGGATTTTTAGTAGCGGTATCTTCTTTACATTTCTAATATTGGAGCCAAAATTATAGCAAAAAAAAAAGATCTTGTTCACTAGGTCCAAAGCAAAAAAATAAAAAATTGTGATGAGCTTGCACCTTATTTTCTACTTCATTTCATTGCATCTTGCATTTTAGGGTTTCTGATTGGGGTTTATTGCAGCGTTTTTATCTTTTATTTGCTTCCTAACAAGTGGTTTTGTAGGGTTATTTATTTCATTTGTATATCCTTTGTTCCCTAACTTGTGGTTTTTTAGGATTTTTTTGTCAAAGGAATTTCATTGCTAAGACTATTAAATTTTGGAAATTATGTTGGAGGTATGTAACTAGATCTTGTGTTCCTTGCTATCATAAATCATTTTTCACAGGCACATAGCTTAATTAGTTGTCTTTTGGTAAATAAACATGTGCTTGATGTGTTTGGGAGACACTATGGAGTAGGAGAGTATGCGCTTTTCCTTATGGAAAATTGGAAATCTTGACCTTCTTTAGCTATCCATTTCTTTCTTGCATTTACCTTTAGAGGGCCTGCTAGGAGAGAAATCTTTTGGGAATGACCCGAGTAGGGAACAAGAAGTCCTAGCTACTCCATACCACTATAATAAAAATCTTCCTTCAATCCAAATAGAGGGGAGACTTGGCTATTTCTATTCCTAATGTCTCTTCATATGTAGGGCCTAGTTGCCTTAATCTTGCTAAGAAAGACTATACTTGATTGGGAACTTGTAGGGCCATCTTGGTATCAATATTACTTACAAGAATACAAGGGGAGTATATTCAACATGTATAGGGATGAGATGTTTCAATATTTATTGTGAGACTATTCATTTTGAGTGCTTGTAAGGCTATAGACCTCAATTTTGCTTGCGAAACTACAAAGGATAGTCTTGAATGAATTTCCTTACTAGACACTTTTAGATAGAAGCTACCTGAATCAACTCTAAAAGTATCATAATCTTTGTGCAAAGACTAATCCAAGTGGTTTCCTGGATCACCCCAAGCTTTTAACAATCACCATTTGTATTCCCAAGGGTATGGTCCTGGAAAAAGCCAACATCACTTTGTGTGAGGCGAAGGAATATCTAGTGTGGGAAAATATTTTGATACTAAGCTAAATTGTCCTTAGGAGGCTTCTGTTTGATGTGTCTTTGATCATATTAAGACCAGTGGAAATCATTTGAACATACAAATTATGATAATATTCATAGGGTTTGTTTTCTCTCTTGAGACCTCACCAATGCTTGTATGATGCAAGGTTGTTGTGTCCCTTGCTTGATTATTTAAAGACTACTCTATGCATCACATTTGCTTTGAAAACTTGATTCTGAACTTTAAACTTGTTGTTACAACTAAAATTTATTACTGTCATAAATTGCTAATCGGTCAAAACAAGGTTTTTGAGTCAAAAGTTTGGTCTTTTTATGTTTGTCATATCAGTTTCACCTGTAGTAGTGAGAAATATCGTGTGACAGTCTGAAACATCACCTCCCTTCTAGAGAAATATCATCTCCTAGTACTATGAAACATCATCTTGTGTCATAAATAAATATTGTCCTATTCTGAAATATCATCTAGCTTTACTATGGTTTGTCACCCAGTTTCTGATCCAAGTGGGTTTGGCCTTCAATTTACTCTTAGCTGGTTTAGGAAGTTTATATTTGACTATTTATGGTCTCTTGGTTTGAAACTAGCATGTTAGGGTCTATTTTTAGCTGAAAACGATCACCTAGATACCTTGGTTAAATTCTTGATTAGTAAATTTGTTCACTTGTCTATCTCTTTTGGCTATCTTTATCTTTATCTAGATATTATCTCTTGACTTGAGTCACAAGTTTCCTACACAGTGATCTTACCCGTAGCTTTGGCAATTTGTGGCGAGTCATCTTGATCTTATGTTACTCTCTACTTTTTGACAAGTGAACACTTTTCTCTTCTAGGGTGGATGTCAAGTTGTCTTGTGTCATCTTAATTAGCTCTTTACATTATCATTCATGCCACTAACAAGTAGATATCACATTGATCAAGGAAAGAAACCTCCAATTAGGTTTAACAAATTACCTTTTCCTACTAGGTGTGAGAGTCATCAAGACAAAGAACTTCAAATTACCTTTGACAAAGAGGGGGATATTACCAAAGTTTGGTTTGATCCTTTGATAGTACTTGTGAGACATCTTGCCTCATCAAGATTTGAAAATATTTGATCTCTCACAATGTCTAGAAAAGAGCATAACAAGAGATTGAATGATCTCTTTGAACACAATCAAAGGTTAAGACAAATAGAGTTATAAAGAAAGGCTTACATGGAGTAACATGAAACCCATTTGGCTCAAAAATTAAATAATCATTTCCTTGGGAATAATGGAAATAACACACCTCCAATATCTCCCCTTAGGCCACAACACAATGGTTTTGGTTCACCTCCAAGATATTCACATTCTAGGTCTAATTCTGAACATGGAAACAATGTGGAGCATGAAATTATTGAAGAAGAGCTCTTAAAATTTCAACAAGATGACTGTTATCAAAGACTAATGTTAAAAGGATTGGAACAAAATGGTGATGAATATTTCATGCACTTGGATTCTAGAGGGTTGAATCTCCCCCATGAATTTTATGTTGATGGATTGATCCGAAGAAGAGAACCCTCATCTTTGGAATTTGCCCAAACGGAAATCCAAAATTTGAAAAATGAAATGTAAAACTTAAAAAAGGAAAAGGAGAGGCCTAAGTCATCATTTTGTATGGAATCTATATGCACTCTACCTTTTGACAAGAGTCTATACATGCTTCCTTTTCCAAGAGATATTCAGATTCATAAGTATGACAAGTATGATGGAAATGGGGATCCACATGACCATGTTCAACAATTATATGCTTTGAGTATTGACTTTACACATGATGACACTTATCTTATGAGACTCTTTCCTAGGAGTCTAAATGGCCAAGCTATGGACTGGTTCACAAAAATCACATCTTCACTCAAGTATTTTGATGAGGTAGTGCAAAGGTTTATTCAACAATACTCTTATAATAGTCGGAACCTTGTGAAAATGGTTGACCTATGCAACATCAAACAAAAACACTTGGTGAACCTTTTGTTACATTCTTTCAAAGATGGATAAAGATATGCTCAAGATACCCACAAAAACTTCTAGAAAATGAGAATATTGGTATCGTTGTTAATAATCTCATACCCAAGTTGTATTATGACCTTAGAAAGAAAGTATTTTTCACCTTTAATTTTATGATTGAAAGTGCTTTTCGAATAGAGGATGTTCTGGTCAAAAAGGGTGAGATCACATTGAGAAAGCATAAGTCTAGAAATGGTAATAGATATAACAAAGACAAGAATACACCTCGGAATAAGAATAAGCATGTGGTAAATGATGATGTTATTGATGAGCCTAAGCCTGAAGAGCCCATTTTTAACTTTGCTAGGGCTATCCTAACAACCAATCCACAAGAATATGCAAGATCTAATGATTTTAATAAGGCTAAATCTTCATGGGCACCTAGGCTTAAACATGATTTTACTCCCTTGGGAGATTCATATGATGTGATATTTAAGACTTTACTTGTCAACAATATTATCACACTAACTGAATATGCTAAAACATACGAGCTAGAAGTGAAACCTAAGTGGTGGAATGACAATTATTATTGTGAGTGTCATAAGGACAAAGGACACAAGATCGACAATTGCATAAAGTTGAAACATGTCATTCAATATCTTATTAAGGATGGGAAAGTCAGAGTGGATGGTCTTGTTAAGAATTCTGATCATAAGGCCTTTAAAGAACCACTCCCTAAGTATGACAAAGGAGAAAGAAAGATGAGGGAGATATAAAATAAACTATACTTATACGAACAGTGAAAACATTATCAATAACTGGTTTTTCTTTAATTTGTAGAGCTGGAAAGAAATTCTCATTGAAGACTACATCTCGATTGTGAATTATCTTCTTTGTAGCTAGATCCCAAAGTGAAAATCCATATTGGTCTTCGCCAGACCCTAAAAATATATAGTTTTGAGATTTGGGGTCCAATTTGGTCGTCTTTTCTTTTAGAACATGTGCATAAGCTTCAACATCCAAATACTCAGATGTATGAATATGAAATTATATTTCCTATTAATTCCTCTTCTAGGATACCAAAATCCAATCGAGATGAATGGCTTTGGTTGATCAAATACACTGATGTATTTTAGGTTTCAGAACATAAATTATTTGCCTAAACTTGTACTTGAAAGAATACATTGTTCCTTATCCAAAATCGTTACTCCGCAGCTCCATTTTCCTAAGGTGTAAAAGGAACGATTTTGAAATTCTACAAATAATATTATCAGCACAAAAGGAATTAAATTAAAAAGAAAAATATTCACCACCATTATCAGTTTTCAAGCATTTGATCTTATGCACAATCTGATTTTCAACTGAGGCTTTAAAAATTTTATATTTATTGAATACTTCAGATTTCCTATGAAGCGTGTAAATCCACACTTTTCTTGTGCAATCATTAGGAAAGGTAACAAAATAGTTATCTCCTCCAATGGAGGTTACCTTAGTGGGTCAAAATACATCAAAATAAACTAGCGCTAATGGTGTGCTCTTCTTTTCATGTCCAGTCTTCAAGAAGAAGGCCCGCTTCTATTTTCCATAAAGACAATGTTGGAAAAACTTGAAATCAACTAATTTGAGGCATGGTAGTTATTCACTCTTTTTCCTATTAACATCAAGGTCCTTCTTTCTCATGTTACCGAGCCTTTGATATCATAGTTCTAAGTTGTTTTCCACAACCATCATTGAAGCTCCCACTTCATCAATATTTTTCACAATATATAAACTACCAATTTTATTTCCTTTTGCAATAACCATCAAACCTTTTGCGAATTTCCATGCATCTGCAAAGAAGAAGGTATGAAAACCTTGTGTGCAGATCTAACTTACATAAATTAGATTTATTTTTAATTTGGGAACATGGCATACATATTTTAGAAACTATTTACCACCTCCTTTTAATGATAATAAAATGTCTCATTTACCATTTATTTTGCAAACTTTGTTATCTCCTAAATATACTTCTCCAAACAGACCTTCTTGGTAATTTTTGAAGTATTCCATACATGAGGAAGCATGAAAGGAAGCCCCCAAATCCAAGACCCAAGAATATGAAGTAGTCTCGCTTGTTGACAATATTAAAACACCATCATCCTTGTCATAGGCTGTGTTTTCTTCACTGTTATGTACTCTTTCTTGTGATTTTTTAAAATTTCTACAATCCTTTTTCACATGACCAAATTTACCACAAAACTAGAAATCACCATTTCTTCCTCTAGACTTCGATCTCCTAGCTGATTTGGATCATCAATGATGATTATTGCTTCCTCTATTATGGTTCCTCCCTCTATTTTTGAGGCTTACAATCGTTAAGGCTTTATTAGATGAGGATTATTGGTTTGTTCTTCTCGTGTCTTCACTAAGAAGAGCAACCACCATATCATCAACAACCATCTTGTCATTACATACATAGCTCCAAGTTTTTCCTATACCTCTTTTTTGGTTGTCTCATTTATGACATTGAAAAGAAAACTATTGGACAATGAAAGGAATACAGTTGCTCTTGCCTTCTTGTTGAGAGTTTCCCAATATTCATCTTTCATCGAAGCCGGCTTCTTCGATTTCAACTCAAGTGTGAGTGAAAAGGTCTTTCTTTATCAAAAAAGACTTCATCTGTACTTTCCATAATCCAAAATTCTATCCAGAGAATTTCTCTACTTTGTCTTCTTCCATGATTCCAGAATTTCAACCACCAAAAATATCAACCAACAATCCTACCTTTCTTTGATACCAATTGTGAAGTAATTGGAAGCGAGAATTAAATGAATGAAAATATATAGAAATAAAAAATTAGAAAAAGAGACAAAAGACTCAACACTGAGATTTCTAGTGGTTCATTAATTGGGCTACATCCACTTTCAACAGGGAAAAATATCTTATTAATTATATCTATGTTTTTGAGTTACACATCACAATAGTTTGCATGATACAATTGTCAAATAAACATTACCACTCCTCTTATAAAGATCATTCAAATAGAATTGAAGAGGCATAAAATGAGAGGGAAAGATAATACGTGACTGTTGGGATTCACACACCCAACTATAGTCCTCTACTTTTGGTCTGATATGATCTTTAAACTTATTTCTATCCACTCCATTAATGTTCACTATGTTATTTTTAACCTCTCATCCCAACTGAGATCAATGAAATAGAAGAACTCAAATTTTATGGACAACACATCATCGGATAGATTTTGATACAAAATCTGCATGAAAGATTTATACAATGCATTTCACATATTTTTAAACCACCTTGACAATTCTAGCTACAAATTCTCAGAGCGAATGACTTCTTCTCTACAGGACGAGAAATGAGTAACTAGGAAAAACATGTCAACACTGCATGAAAGTTATGTCTCTCTGGGCCATTATAGATATACTTAATTACTAAAATGATACTCACAAAGTATTACTACATGTATACTATAATATATTTGATTTATATTATTATAATTAATATAAATATTTAATTGTTATTGGTTTATAGATACTAATATTAAAATAATCTAAACTATTCAATACATATAATTATAATATACAATATTTTTAGTTAAAAACTTCTTGATAAGTAGGAGATATTTTCCACAACAAGTCAAATTGTTATATTGCAAGTAGTTTTTATAGGTAAAATCATTGACCCATGTTTCATGAGTAGTTGTTAACAAGAACCCATCTCTCATAAGAATGAATGGACCACTTATCAATCTTTGCATCTAGGTGATGCTCATAGAGGAGAAGCACTAGGACTTTCTGGGAGGTCACCCATCCCAATACTTCTACAACTTGAGTGCTCTTAACTATAGAGTTTCCCCTATCATGAAGCCCACTCATCTTAAAACCCTATTTGCAAAACATTCAACAAGTGTTGTGCCTTATGAGCCATTCATTAGAAAGCCTCTTCAACTCATCAATTGATAAGCAAGAGATATTTTTTGCAAGAAGTCAAATTGTGATATTGCTATCAGGATTCAACTATGTAGTTTTTTTAGTCAAACTAATTGACCAATGTTTCATGAGTAGTGGTTTGCAAGAACCCATCTCTCATGAGAATGAATGGAACTCCGAAACTCATTGCATTTAGGTGATGCTCACAAAGGTGAAGCACTGTGACTTCCTGGGAGGTCACTCATCCCAGTACTAGTCTAGCTTGAGCGCACTTAACTATGGAATTTCCTCCATAGTTAAGCCCACTCTACTTGCAACCCCATTCGTAAAACCTTAAGTAAGTGTTGTGCCTTATGAACTGTTTATTAGAAATCCCCTTGATCTCATTAATTGATAAGTAGGAGATTTTTCCATAACAACTCAAATTGTGATATTGCTTCTAGGATCCAAATGTGTATCTTTTTGAGTCAAAAACATTGACCCATGTTTCATGGTTAGTGGTTCACAAGAACCCATCTCTCAATGAGAATTAATGGACCAGTGAGAACTCATTGTGAAAGAACCACCAAGATCACATAGATAAAAAAGAACAACAACATAATTTGAGAGCACCCAATCGACCATTTGATTGATTGGAGAAGTACATATAGATGTGACTGATTAGGTTGAATTAGAATTTGACTCCAACACTCAATGAACGGTGGAAATTTCCCTCCCACAAACCTAGGATGGGGTGTCAAAATGGAATCGACACCTCTCTAGACACCTCTTTAATCAACTCTTAAATAATGATAACTTGTGTAGACAAGTGTCAAATCGACATGGATGACTAACTAAGATTAAAACCTAAGTTAAATTTAATTAAATAATTACACTAACACCCCCCTTAAGAATAACTTAGGACGAAAAGATAAAAATTGATTTTAGACTAGTAGCCTAGTGAGGTACTCATGTATAATGAAATCTCTCATAAAAGGACAGAGATAGAAAACCCACTGGGAAAAATCTATCCTCCAAAAAAAAGATAAGAAGTAAAGAAGCCTATAAGGTCCCCTCAAAGGATGATGATGCTACTTATGTAGATTACACACCAAGAAGAGAATGTGACCCTTCTTGAAAATGTGCCTGAATATGACTGCCATCTTTTGAATCATCTAAATTATGAGGTCTGGGATTAGGATCTAAAAAGTCCACATCATGTTGACAACACATATGATGTGTAGCAATATAATCCATATTTTATGGAGAAAATAAGAACATGCCTTTCAGTTTCTCTTTGTCCTCAGTAATCTCCTGATTGGAAGAGGATGCTTTGATAGAATCAGTTACCTCAATATTTTTTTTTTTGAGTAAAAAAGTGAGGTGCTCAATCCATTTTTCATGCATTGATGTACATCATGACTAGTTTTGTTATAATAGGAATGTATTTAACTCTCTTAGTAGTTGATTGAATTTGATAGTAATTATCCTTTTTGAAGTTATCAATTTGGTCTTCTTTCTTCCCTTCTTTGTCCTTTTTAGTGTTCTTTTAATCTCCTTTAGCATATTATTTCTTTTCATTTCCTGCAATTAGAGCTTGTGTCTTATTAGATTTCAAAGTACTCATTTGAATTAACTATTCTTGTTCCCTTGTAAGATCAACAATAAAGCTATCAAGTGAGGGCATAGACCATGAGGCACCAAGGGCTCTTTTAGTGGAAAAGAAAGTAGAGACAAACACAGAAAACTCATAACCTAGTTTATAAAGTACATAAATGATTAATTGATCCTCTTTCTTGTCCATTTCACAATATTTTTATTGCAACTTCAAAGATTTATTTTTAGAAAATAAGTCTTCTAAAGTTCAAAAACTTGAAGGACTAAGACCTAGGAGTTAATTTTCCAACTCATGACTTCTAAGTTCATCAACTATCCCAAATAGTTTGTTTAGAGCTTCCCAAACTTCATTGGGTGTTTTCAACTTCTCAACATGAAATACTAATTCAGGAGATATGTTTAAACATAGAATGCCAAATTCTTGGACACACTTTTTAAAAAACTTTTCTTTGTCCTTAGTGGCATTAGGTTCTTTTTCTATTTTCATTGTTACCCTATATAAGCCTTTATTATTTAGTACAAGAATGACTTTTAATTTCCAATCATAATAATTGAAAGGTGTTAGAGATTGTATAGTCACATTAGGATACATGGTACCAGACTTAGATAGCTTCTTTGTAGAATACATAAACGGAGAATGAAGAGCACTTCACAAGGAAATGTGAAAAATAGAAAAAACACACAACCACCCCTTGATTATCCTTCCCCCCTTATTTTTGGCACTTTATAGAAGGATTTCTTTGTAATCAAACCCACAAAAAACATTAAAAAAAATGACACTTTATAATGATAGTGTTAGTGTGTCCATTAGATTTGTGATGAAAAAACATACACTTTTGGAAAAAATAGAACTCAATTCTGAATTCTTGAAAAAATGAATTTTTAACTTACAAAATTAATCCACCTTCACAAAAAAAATTTAATGGTAAAAAATTTAACCTCACCAAAAATAATTTTTTCCAAAAAAAAAAAAAAGTGAGACTCGAGCCCACGATGCCCACTGTGACTAAAATCGCAGAGGGATGGACCGCAAATCGCGCAGGGTTGGGCTGTCATGCCAAGCTGATATCTCCACCAATAGTTCCCCATGGATGGCCTTTGCACCTGTCATCACTTGCATGTGGGATGGCAGCTTCAAGCGGCCTTTTACTGCTCGTGGACTGCTTGAAACTACGGAGGGAACCGAAACTATAGAAGGGGAGATGTTGGATGCCCAGCAAGTGCCGACGCGGTGGGGCACGAGAGGAAAATTTCACACGCCAACCCACGACCAATCGAGCCGCATTGGAAAGTCGTGCCCAAGGAGCAGACCTACATAAGTGCTGGAGGCGACACGACGCGCCGTCCAATGCCCAACCGTAGACGAAAGAGGAGCCATTGATGACGACGTGCACAACCAATGCACAGAGGACGCACCTTCGCATAGAGGATGTGTGCCATAGAATT
Organism: Thuja plicata; assembly: GCA_018584345.1. Taxonomy (NCBI): domain Eukaryota; kingdom Viridiplantae; phylum Streptophyta; class Pinopsida; order Cupressales; family Cupressaceae; genus Thuja; species Thuja plicata. Next base: position 155,524 of record MU225510.1, on the reverse strand, counting down.
AATCTTTCAAGTGCCGATATTGTTTGATAGGATTCAAAAAAATCTCTACAAAGTTCTGATACCATGAAAGAACCACCAACATCACAGATAGAAAAGAAGCACAAAACAAATTGAGAGCGTCCAGTCAACCATTTCATAGATTGGAGAAGTACATATAGATGTGAGTGATTAGGTCGAATCAGAAGTCACTCTAACATTCAATGAGTAGTGACAAGTTTCCTCTCACAAATCTAGGATGAGGTGTCAAAAACCTAGGATGAGGTGTCAAATGGAATCGTCACCTCTCTAGCCACCTCTTTAAACAACTCCTAAACAATGACAACTTGTGTATACAAGTGTCAAATGGACATGGATGACTAAGTAAGATTAAAAGCTAAGTGAAATTAAATTAAATAATTAAGCTAACACATTGCATCTAGGTGATTTTTAAAAACATCTTATAAAAAATTTATAAATACATTTATATAATTATTAATATAATAGTATTATAAACTATTATAATATTTACATTATTAATTATATTTTACATTAATATTAATATAAACAACATTATTTCTTCATGAGTAACATAGGCTAGATTAAGATGGGCGAGTAAAGTAAAACAAAACACAATAATGAATAAAATGAGTTAAAAATATAACTTAGATTTTTATCAATTCAATAAATAAGATCTTTGAAAAAATGACTACTTCCAATCTTGAGAAAGAATAGTCTACGAATGAAGAAAACCAAACCATGAAATATTAACTTAGAAATGGAACATACGAAGAGTCTTAATTAACATGGAACAAATAAGCATTAAAATAGAAAATAAAACTATCTACAACATTAGAGAAAGGGGACAAGATGCATAAGGACCAAGAGAGATTTTAAAGGTGAACAATGCCCCCTACACATGTTTTTATATCAATACATGTTTGGTAAACTAAAATATATCTAATTTTGCATCACATAAGACTTGGAAAATTAATTTGTGACATTTGATATATTAAGATCTTCATTGAGTTTTCAATAGTTTGTTATTAACTTACATTTAAGCATTAATTGAACATATTAACAAATTAAAAATTCTTATTAACTTGAATTACTTGAGTGATTACTTTACACTAGATTATATGAGAATATTATTTTCTTTCTTTATGAAATGCACAACCTAAATAATGAAAAAAATCATAAAATTTTATTAAAAATAAATGCCAAATCTAGTCACACTTGTAACTAGCAAGCCACCCACATTAGCATTACATCAATAAGACTAGTCTATTTTTTCTTACTTTTATTGGTTGATGCCTATTTTATTTTCCTCTAATGAAATTGCCACTCCCCAAAAATAATAATAATATAGAATATATATTACAGCTTATATCAGCTTAGTTGATGAATGCACACCGACGTCTGATTTGTCCCGTGGTTCCAGTGAGCACTTCAATTTCTGACATTTGTTGCATGGAATTCTTGAAGTTTTCAAAGAAACTATTATCGTTGACCTGCTTGTCAACCTGTTTTTTGGCAATAGAATTTGTGAGCAGGGCTGCGTCAGACTGGAAGAGGCCCTTCTTTTCTTCGAGATTAGTAAAATARTGACTATCAAAGGTGAGGGARCTATTGGGATCCATTTCAACAGTAGTTGTAGTGTCTGTCACACTAGTGCATTTGCTCTTCAAAAATTGGGCATAGGTGGCGTCAAGTGAAGGGTCCATGTCTCCTTTTCCTGTGAAGTTGTAAAGTCTATTGCTAAACAAATTGCAGTGACCAACTCCAATTGTATGTCCACCTATTAAGCAGAAATGACTATAATATTACAATCTTAATTTATGATTAATCAATAGTTCAATAAATATATTTTTTATTCGTTGCATACCAGAGAGAACGACGAGGTCTTTGACACTCAGTCCTTTGCTTGCAAAGGAGGCTTGGAGTTGGGCAAAGTTGAACAATGGTGAGGGAAGGTTGGTCAATGCCTCATTTTGTTGAGATACCACTCCATCCCTACGCCCCGTTCTTACACGCCAAAATGGACCTCCACTCTGTACATAGCTTCAAACATGAGTTTAATATTCAAACAAGATAACATTTTATACACATAATTACTATTAACAGTGAATCTTTATGCACTTATCGATGCATCAATGCATTGTAGTTTATAGAAAGTAATTTTGTTGGAAGTAATTAGGGTTTTTAATATAAGTTATACTAAGATTGTCTTATAAGTATTATATATGTGAGACATAAAATTAATTTTCTATTAGTCCATCTAAAATCAGGTCACAAATGTATACAATATGAAAAATTAATATAGTTTTGCATAAATCACCTAAACAAATCAAAATTCTAGAATGTATTTATAAATCATCTAAATAAATCAAAATTTTAGAATGATATAAAATACATATTAGAAGTATAAATAATTTCCGCATATAACAATTAAACAAATTCCGAAATGGAGAATTGGATAGAAAAAAATCTGCAAAGAACGATTTGTTATTGGCAAATTCAAGCATATCAGCAAAACGAAATTCTTTGGTTAAATATATTGGTCGAAGACAACGAGGGCATGTATTGTTTGAATAATTCGACTAGACATTATGGACCAGACAGAGAGTTGAATGAAAGCTGTTAGACAACTGCAGGTAACTGACATATTATCGATAAAATCCATTCAATGAAATTCGAGTATTTTATTCTTATTCCCATATTAGTTTAATGTAATATTATACCCCAGCAACGAGAGCATCTCGGGCACCCAGGGCGAGAATGTCAGCACAGGAAACGACTCCTGGACACGTCTTCTCTATTTCTGCTTTCACATCGTCAATTACTTCAAACCCGCGGAGGCTCAGATTCGGAATGGCGTCTTTCTCTGCTGTGTTGTTCGCCGTGGAATTCAGTAGCACTGACCCATCGCAACCCTAAATCGAACAGCAACACCGTCATATTTCAGTTATGTTGATCATTGAATATGATCACAAATATTGAATACAAGAAGTATCTTATCAAATATAACATGAACCGGAACTACAGAAAACTCATGATTAACTGTGCAATCCATATTTGAAAATCAAACAATTACATGAAGAAAAGAAACATGGAATATATTACAAATACTGACTCGCACAAAACAATCGTGGAAATGCATGCGCAGGAGAGCAGGCGCAAGAGTTCGATCCTTGGCTACGTTCTTCTCCACCACTTGCTTTACCTTGTCCTCAGCCGAGGGGCAGCTCTTCTTGTAGAAATTATACCTCAAATCTGATCCCTCACACGCAAACATGATTGCCAGGAGAGCGACCACCACAAACAAAATGCTCGCCATCTCTCTGACTTCTCTACTGATTGTACACGTTACGAATTCGCCCCTTATTTATACTATTTTTAATTGCTAACAACTAATGATAAGGAATCCAGCGCAACTTGAGAAACAGGGACCAACCTACTCCAGCCTAGCGATTGAATTAGGAGTATTTTGCTCGTTCAATCTTATGCTTGGAAGGTATATCTGCTTCTTTTATAGAATCTTCATGCACGTTCTCTTCTTATTCCTGCACTTTTCTACGAATGGTGCAAATTAGGTTTAGCAATTAAAAGTAGAACTCGAATGTTATCATCAATCAACCATGTTTTTAAAAAATGATGGACAAAGGAAGTTCTGTCATTTATTCTCTTTAAGGGTGCCCCAATTCTTACGGACAGCGAGGCGAAGATGACATAGTCTAATTGCCAACCAAAGCTTGAACATGGGTAGGTAATATTAAAATGAAACCAGTTGACATTTGAAACTGGAGCATAGCTTTGTTCCCATATAAAACTTTATAGTTGACTTGCAATATTTTATAAAATTACGATTAAAAGATTTGAAAATAATACTAATATTTGCAAATTCATGATGGGTGTTGAATTGGCCGCTTATTTCCAAAAGACAAATCAATTCAAGAAACTGCCACCATCTCCCTTTCAATGTTATAGAAGGTATTCGGACCTGCAAGCCTATTTTGATACCACTTGATGAGAGTTAAGGTAGACGTTTTTTTAAAGGTGTACATGTTCAAGGGACCTAGCATCTTAGTTAAAGATCTCCCCGTTTGGTTGGAGAATTGGAATTAGACTCAAAATCTGATTATCTCAAAATAGGGTTTTGAAATTCTGGTTTTGCATCTTCCAGATATAAATTGGACCGTTTGGTTGACCATGATCAAATACCAAATTCCTCTCTTGATTCTTTTCAGCAAAGCAGTCAAGATAGAAGAAACATAAACCAGAACAATCTACCAGTCCAGTCCATGTGCTCAAAGCTTCACCTTGTATTTCTTCTTGCTTATGGTGACACTGATGTTTTCATCCAGTTTGTCAACCACCAGATCACAACGCAGGTGGAAAGTGATCTTCATGGTTTTCAGTTTCCCAAACTCGATCTTCACAGGATTTTCCGCTTTCGAATGCAAAGGAATGTTTCCTTGATGCCGTTGTGCAGTGAGAGTCGAAACCATCTCTCTAGTAATTTTGACCTTATTTCAAGTGAGATTAACGTTTAAATTATTAGTACTCCCGTGGCCCTGGTAAAACATAGGAAGTTTGCCCCTACAAAGCTCTGTGTCACTGTAGAAAACCCCATAGTTGTTTTGCAAATAATCTATTCCAATCTTTTCTTTCGGATTCCTCGCTCTCACAACTATCCAAAACTGCAAAGAAATGGTAGCGTCTCGACCTAGGGCAAAACTAGCGATTTCAAAAAAAACATAAAACTAGGTTTTCAAATTGTATTCCACCTATTTGGATGGAAGATGGAAACCCTCATTTTAGCCCGAAATTGGAAGATGGAAACAATATTCGGGTTATTGTTTTAACACACCAAACGATGGATTTGCATCAAAATCCAATTCCACCCCTCAACCAAACGGGGCTTATAGTGACATGGCACGTTCCAAAAATTCATGAGTCTAATTAGGTGGTCTCTTCAATTTTTAGTTTTTCTTTCTCAAAGCTATATATATTTTTAGAGTATAATGTTGTTTGAGTATTGTATAATTTAAGATTTTTATTTTCTATATTTTAAAGATATTTTTAACATATTAATTTAATTGAAATAACATCTTACACATTTTACAATTGTAAATGAGTGTGAGGAACAGGTGTACATAAAAGTTCACCATGATTTGGTAAATTAAACATCTATTCATTATTTTAATAATAGAATAATTACACCTTATATTAGAGTTTAAGTTTTGTCCACTAAATTTCTTTGAATGTAAGTTTTGTATTTTAGTTAAAATGTTGTTATGAAGTTTGCATAAAATCTGAATTTATAATTAACATGAATGGATTTGTACTTGAATTATGATTAGTGGTGAAAACACAAAGAAAGCTATTGATGTCATTCTTCTTGAGAGTCAAAGAAAGAGTTGTGAGAAACTTGGAGAATCATAGGTGTGGCTTGAATTTTACAAAAATACATATGCATTATGAGAATTTTTGAGCTTTCACTAATTTAATTAGCTTACTACCATTAAAGGTAAGGTGTTGGTGGTGCAAACTCGTGACATTCAATTACAAGAGGATAGAAAGTGCCATGTAGTGAAGTGTACTTGTCATTATAGTTATATATAAGGTGTATAATGGTATAAATAGACTCTTACACACAAATTTTTTAAGTTTGTAATTAATTATAATTGTAATATTTGAATGCAATTATTATTTTAATTAGAATCAATTTGTTATATTTTATTATGTATATTTTAATAAATTTATAATTATTTAATTAAAGCTTAAATTAAATTTTTATAAATATAATTATAGTATTAAATAATTTTAATTTTAAAATACAATTATCTATTTTTTTTCAAAAATCATATTAAATAATCATAAAATTAAATATAATATACTACAACATGTAAAATTAAAATATATTTTATTTATTATTTGATTATTAATCATTTAATTTCACTAGAGTTTGTAACTAATAATAAGTTTTAAATATATATTGTAATAAATTATAACATGAAAATAATAAACTATAAAATGATAATTCTATTTTTTAGTGATTTGGTATACCATGAGTACATATATTAAAAATATATATAATAAATTATAATAAAAAAATTATATTTTGATTCTTAATGGTTTAATATATTAATTTTATTAAAGAATTTTAAAAACTTTAATATATATATAATATTTATTATTATTATTTAGAAAACTCTATCTCTTTAAAAATATAGTTATATTTCAAACCAGTTTTGATATTTAATTTTAAGTGTTCCTTTTACTATAATAATTAAAAAACATTTTTATTTTTTTATTTTTTTGGTCAAAGTGGCTAGGCATAAAATACTTTATTAATATTAGTAAAAAGTTTACAATCCTGGTTCAGGTGGGCATACCAGTAGGAAAGAATAAGGAAGAAAACCTTCGGTTGTAGCCCATACAGATAAATTAATATAGTAACATACTAGTCTACCCAAATCGAGCCAAAAAGAGATCCCCACCTGGAAATGTACCCAAACCTAACAAAAAACCCAAAATGAGAACTTTGAAATAATGCCAAAGAATTCATGCAATTCCTATTAGCCCATTACATCCAAGAAATACCCATCAGAGAGAAAGGGGGAAACGAAGAAGGGGAGCCAAGGGATGCAGATGTCGCTGCGTTAGAAAGTTGTCTCTCATCCGCCTACCAAACATAATAGTTGATCCTCCATACATAGTGGAAGAAACTGAAGGGGATTACACACCCAGAGTGGCACACCTATAAATAGTTGATCCTCCATACATAGTGCAAGAAATTGAAGGGGATTACACACCTAGAGCGGCACACCTACACACATATTTTTATAATATATACAAATAAGTTCAAATGTATTTAATGAAACTATATATATCAAAATTTTGTAGTATAATCAAAGTTTAAAAAAAATCATATTATGCATCCACAAGTAATTGATGTCATCAAAACAATAACTATCCATGCAAGAAAGAATATCTTGATCACATGCACGAGTTGAATCCTTTATCACATGTCTCCAAAAGTAAAGAAAAGTATTAAATAATAACAATAATTATGGCCAAAGGAAAGAAACAATATATGTTGTAAAGAAAAACCTCATCTTCAACTAATAAATCACTTATCCCAATAAATAAATGCTACAAGCTATTATCCCTACAAAATAACATGGTAATCCATCATAATTCATCATGCCCTATCTCGCATATGATGGCATGATGATGATAGATTAGATGGACAAATATATCTTGTTTCCATCTATATCCATGTCAAAGCTGTTAGGAAATGTGTCTCAAACTTTCATTTACATAAGGTTACTACTTTTAGTAAGTTTTCATTTTAGCAAATCTTTTCCGTATTCTTTCATGAAAGGTCAGGATGGGCTTGGTAAGCATGTTAGTAGATTTTTGTTCCAAGATCATGTCTAGTTTTGACTATACTAAAGTTTTCATTTTTGGAAGTTGTCAAAATAATTTAAAAATTCATTTTTGAAGGCTTTAGAAGATTTGAAACAACCTAAAAATGTTTTTAATTAGTCTAGTTAGTTACAAGGTAATATATCACATTTGTGTGCCACAAATGGGATCCACAACATATTAATATTCAAATGTCAATTATCAATGTTCTAAGACGTGTCACTTTCTAGGTTTGGTGGAAACATCTTGGCTTCTTCCAAAATGTCTTGAAATCCTTTTTTCCCTCCTCTATTTTAAAATCTTAGTTTTTCACTCCTTTAGATATATCTCTTCTTTCTTGGTCATCTATTGGTTCTAACTTTCAATCTCCTATTATTTTGGATTTTATAACATGTAGGTAATATTAAAATGAAACTAGTTGACATTTAAAGTTGAAGAAAAACTTTTTCCCATATAAAACTGTATAGTTGACTTGATATATTTTATGAAATTACGATTAAAAGATTTGTAAATAATACTAATATTTGCAAATTCATGATGGGATTTAAATTGGATGCTTATTGCTAAAATAAGAATGCTCAGAGCATACTACACCCAATTTCACACTTTCACTTACATCAGGGTGGTAGGGTGTACCTTTAATCCAAAGAAGTTTCCGAAGTACCCCTCTGGTAGAATCATACTAATGGAGATTAGCCTACAAATAGTGGATGCATATGACAAGATTGCACAAGTAGAAACATTGCTGGGACTTCCCCATTTTTATTGGAGCCTACAAAGTGCAAGATATTAAGGTATGCAAGTCAATTTTCCTTGAATGGGATGAGTTCCCCTTCTAATAATATAAGCTCATTAGGCCTAGGTTTAATCCAATCACAACCTTTAGCAAGATAAAAAGGAGCCTTCTACAAACATGAGCCTCACCTGGAGGACCATTGGATGAATTGTATAGAGGATGATGAAGTACACATCAGGGATTAATATAGGATGTCACTGGAATTGGTATGACATGCTATTGAAGTAAAAATACCTCCAATAAGTTAGGACAATGATTCATAGGATGTTTTGGATCCTTTATACAATCAAGACAAAGTATACAATCAGCCCATCTTGAATGTTGAAGTGGCAAGATCAAAAAAATGATAATATCAAATTCAAGGTAGATTGATGAAGAAATGGATACATAAGCCATTCAAGATAGACCCAGTTCTGATGAGGTAGAAGATATCTATCCTCTAGCAGAGGTGGAAAAGGAAAAATGAGTCAAGATAACTACTCCTACCTAAAAAGAAGCTGCTATTCTTGCTCCCGGTACAACTTATGGGCATGCTAAGAAGACAATAGTCCATGGTCTAGTAAATAGTAGAGGGAGGAGAAAGGAAAAGGATAAATACAATTCAGTCGATGCCTCCCCTCCTATTCAAGCCATTTTAGAGGGTACCCAAGAATAGGATATTAGTTCCCCTCTAGAAACCTCATCCACATCTGGAAGGGCCAAGATTTCCTCATTCACAATTCGATTGCATGATTCACTTGTGTCTCAACCAAGAGCAGTGTACCAAAGGAGAAAGAGGAAGTCTTCTGTATCACCCACTCTACTGACTTTTCCTAAAGAGGAAGAGCTAGAAGAAGGAGACGACCCTCTAATACGGAAAACTTGGCAGGCCACCGTAACTTTGAAGATAAAAGAATGAGACAAGTTCATCCAACCTGAGGGTCATAAGGAGACAACTGAATTAGAAACAAGTACCAAAGTAGAGACAAAAGATAGGGATGTTTTCGGATTAGATGAGTTTGATTTGTCAAATTTTGAGAACATCCTAGGTTTTAAAGAGTCATCAGTAAATAGACCAATAAGTGATGTAGATACAAGTGTTGACACCCTGACAATTTCATTGTAGTTTAACGTTTAGGTGCCCCCTCTAGTCCACACTAAGGAACTTCCTACAGAAAAGGTACAAGAACAAAAATAACAAGAAAAGGTTCCAATCTTTCAATCTACTAAGGAAATACAAATGAATAACTGACAAGTTGGGTAAGAAATAAGATAAAAGAGATAAAGAAACTTGAATATATCAACCCAAGTAGAATTGGAAGTAGGAGACATTGATAGAGATATGCAAATTGAGGAGCCTAAGGGTGATGAATCAACAGAAGTTAAAAATAAACTATAGGTACAATCTCATTTGCCTCCACCACACTCATAGGTTTGGGAAACTCAAGGAGAAGTTGAGAAGAAACTAGAGCAACAAGCAAAGCAAGTGCCAAAATAGAAAAAGAAGCCAGTGAGTGGGTTGTGGGAAGAGCTCGCAGAACTTTCATCTTCTGAGGAAAAGGAGAAAACTCCCGATCAAGAAGAACATGAAGAGGAAGAAGAATGTCAAGAAGAGGAAAGAGATGAAGGGCAGAAAAATGGAACTTCAATAATGAATGTGGCTCCATATGAACCACTTACAACTACCTCTAAGACCACTTGGCTGGACAAGGTAGTCCAACCAAGGACGAGGACATATACATAGGGAGAGGATGTTGACCTATTTTAGTTGGATCAAACATTCCATATAGGAGAATGCAACTAGAAAGAAGAAAGGATTGCATATGTAAGCGGAGACCATAGTGGAGAATGGAAGGCTTGGGTGGTAGTACCTCCTCCAAATATCAGTGCAGAAGAAGTAATAACTGGTGATTATGTAATGAAAGAGGTAGATATGGGAGAACCAACTAGAGAAGGTGGTAAGGCATTATCAACACTAGGAGTTAGCCAATTAATTACATATTTTTAGGAAGATGAGACTAAGAATCAAGGTTTACATCAATAAAATAAAGTCCTTAAGGACTATATTTCTCAAGTAATTGGTCCCATTGACCAAAATAATCTTGAGGCATCATTGTAGGTGGTGCTTCAAAAGAGATTTGTACCAGAATCATCAAGAATTCTTAATTATTTTATAAAGACGTGTGTTGATTGGAAGGCAGAGTTAGAAAGATTTGGCACTGAGACAATTCAAATTGTTCTTAGGAATTTCAAAATAATAGTCATAGAACTGACTGGGCTCATGGATTTTGTAGATGGAGAGCATGGGATTTAGAATTGTATAGATTTATGGAAAGAAGTATTGAAGGACTTGAATAAAGTTAAGAAATAAGGTTTTTGAGTTTTGGTAAAGATATATGAAGGCTCAAAATTGGATAAGTTTGACATATGGATAAGGTCCATTAGTTCTTCTATCAAGGACTACCACAAGAGGCTTGAAAATATTTAAAAGAAAAGAAAGGATGTCTTGTTGTGGGTAGAAGAAATATAAATATTCTTTGATGGAATTTATTTGCAAATATATCAAGATCAGGACCAAGAAAAAATATACTCCACAAAACATATCGTTCGCCAATTCATTGGGATTGTGGCATCCGTGAACAATGAAGAAGATATAAAAAAAATGTTCTATATGAAGGAAGATATGAGGGATAAAATAAATCATTTCAAAGAGATACATAGGTTTTGTTGTAAGCTTATTTCTTTCCGGAAGAGGCAACAAGTTCACTTAAAGCTCATGAAACTTCTTGATTTTGATGAATTGATGAAGTTATTGAATGATTTGAAGAAGGTCATTTGGATATGCTCCCTCAACACTAAGTGTTGATTTTATTTTTGTTCATAATTATTTATGTCTTCATTCATCTCCAAAGGCAGCTGGGTGTTCAAGATTCAGAGCGCTTGCTACCCAAAAAATGCATAAAATCATATTTTTGAGAGAAAGTCAATTTTTTTGGGGTTGTATATCACATAGCATGTGCCATATTTTCCTTTTAGAGAGTTCTTAATCAGTTGTATGACACATCAACACCTTTCTCCATCAATTTGGGGCACTAGGATCAAAGTTTGGGCCCAATATGAAGGCATTTTTTTGCAAAAAAAAAATGATGGAACTGCGGTCTTTCTCTATAAATCTGGATGTGATTGGAGCTTATTTTTTGCATGATTTTGATCTAATTAATGAAATATAATAACTAAATGTTTATGAGTGCTTTTGTGTAGTTAAACTTTAGATTTTTTTTTATTTCGTCATTTTTGCATGGCTGGAAACCCTAGTTATGAGATTCATAATTTATGGATTTAATATCTATATAAAGTATTCTCTAGAATGTATTAGGACCATATATTTTGCAATAGAAAATTAATACAATTTGTGGTACATTTGTGGTGTTTTTGGCTTCCGTTTACATGAGTTTTGACAATTTATTTTTAGAATTCAATGACCAAATGTGTTTCTTTATGTATTTTCCTGCAGATTGTTAGATTGATGTTGATTATTATTGAATTTACTCATCATGATGGATGGTGGGAGAATATATTTCTATTTGTTCTTGAGGATTATTTTTCTCACATGTGCGCATACATGAATGACTTTGTGATCTGATGAATTTTGAGAAATCTTCGATCTAATTGAATTCCATTGTTCATTGTATCTGGATGATATGAGGTGTGAATTAATCCAACACATGTTTTGTGGGTTTCCTTTATCATCTCTTAATTTTAATATGCGAGTTGAATCATTGATGGTTGATGTTTGTTAGGAATTTATTTTCAGTAATTTTCTTAAAATCTCTTGTTACTCTTTTCTTTTGATTTTTTGATATAGGGTTAAAATTTAGAGATTTATCTTAGATTTAAATTTAAATTGGATTATTAGGAACTCCATGAATTGGGAAAATCATAAAAATAGAAAAAGTGTTTAAAGATATTTTGTTCTAGCTTCGTTTGAAATGAACCGAAAGGCCTGCTTATGAACATTCACATTTATCTTCAATTGAGTCTCCATGTAGCTGTACCACAACCACTAAGAACCTTAAGAGTAACCTCGTTACTCATTCAAGAGGGGAATTTTTACAGTCATTCCTAACTGTTACATCGTGTAAACACGATGCTCAACAGGAACATATATTGAAAATATAATACTAATTGAGTATGTAATGGAAAAGACTACACCATTACATGTTACACATTTTGCTTGGTGGTTCCAAAGAGGCTTATTTATTTCTGTGATTTTGTCTCAATTTAAATCTTCCTAATGTTTATATTTAACCTCCTCTTTTGAATGATTTCAAGATGGTCTTCGCATGACTTCCCTATGATTAAGTTAGGGAATATGTTGCCATTAAGTCATTCACTCAATAAATAGCTAGACACATCAACTATTCATAAAAAAACATCTTTCTGATTCCCTCACATGAATCTTTCTTATTTTGAGTCTTTGTTTCCTCATATTAACAACATGTCTGAATTTAGTATCGCTTCCAATAATGGTGATCATGGGTTGCGCTTTATGTTGGCATATAGATTGAACTAGAGTGAAGATTCCACCTATTTGTGTTTTGGGATCTTGAGATTTTACATTTTAATTCTTCTCTAGTTTTACTTTTATTCAAAGATTTAAGGTATGGATTTTAAGACTTAGAACTACTAATTTTTTTTAATTTTTTATATGTATTAGATTGTAAAGCTATCTTCTATTTTATTTTTTTTGTCAAATGGAAAGAACTGAACCCTAGATTGAGTCATTTAGTTTTATACCAGACTTTGTACATTCAAATCTACAATCACGCCTTTATGTTCTATGTAACTTATCTGGTGTAAGGATATTATATGTGTTTAGAAAGTCATGTTTCATTCAATTTTATTTCTCTGTATTGGCATTTTTCTTTCTATTTTTTCACATTCCTATCTGCTTTTCAAGAGGCACCAATTATCCATTTTTCTTTAATGGGCATATTTCTGCACCGCATTGTGTTCTGGTCTATTTGTAAATTTATGTTTTATCTACTAAAATTGCAGGGAGGAAATTGTTATTATAAGCCATAGACATTTTCTTCTTTTCTCTACGAGTTATGATCATGCTGCCTTCTTGTGTATTTTGAACCAGTTGTCATACCAGTCTTAGCATACCATGACTTTTTCCTTCAACTCGAGGCATTAATGTTGTGCAGACCTAACAATAGTTTGAACGTTATCTTTTATTCCATCTACGTTTCATGTGATTGTTTGATTCTCAAATAAATATATGCATGCCATTTTTTGTGTTAGATGATGAAAATGATCATCTCTTTTGCCAACAACTGAGGTATGATATTGCATATTCATTAGTCATTTTTCAAGGGTATAAGCTTATGGAGTTTTGCCTGCAGATGCTCATGTACTTCATGTGTAATAGATTCATAATATCCATTTTATGTCTCATTGTTAATTGAGGCATTACCCTTATTAATGCAATCATTGCAATGTTTAGGTTGCGGTTTGGGAGGCGTCAATCTTGGTTTGGTAACCGAGCTACTACTATAGCTAATCTTTATGCTATGCTGACAGTGTTTTGGCATTAACTTGGCATTCATTCTGAGTCACTGGCAAAAAAACACCATTTCATAAGCTGAGTATTACCTTTGCTAGGTGGCATTTTGTTCCTCTGTTTCGGCATGATTCTAGCTTCTGTTTCATGCGTCTTGTGTCTCTATTCTGTGTATTGTTATTGCATTTTTCCTGCGTGTGAAATTTTGGTATTGAACTGATGTTGAGTTTCCTTTTCCCTTTGTGAATTTGAACTTGTTCATACCCTCCATCTCCTACGTTTTAGATTTGATGAGTGCCTTGTTGTCTTGTGTGTTGCATTGGTAGTTGTATGACAACATATATTAGGTTTTTCCTTATTTGTGCTTCTTTTCTCCGTGCCTTAGATTTAAAGTAGTTAAAAAGAAAATTTAAAATGGTTTATATAGGTAAAATGTGGATTTGAAATGTAGATTATATGGTAGTGTAAAATGTGGATTAAAATGATACAATATTTTGTTTAGAAAATTATGTTTATTTAGACAAAGGTTAGATTTCATGTGGGTAAGTTGCTCTAGTAAAATTTAGTTCATCAATGATAATTAATATTAGATTGTTTAGGTAAATTAAGTTGTAAATAATTTAAGTTAATTAAGTTAGAAAAATCAATTGTTTTTATTTATATATATTTATTTCATTAGATAGAATTTTATATTGTACTTTTAAAAAAAAAAAGTAATTATTAAGTAGGAATTTGTTAAATCATAAATATCTTTATACTAATAGAACTACATTATGTGTAAAGAAAAGAGTTAAATGTACCTTCTAAGGTTCTCAGTTATATGATCACTTTGTTAGTAATAGGGGTGGGGGGGTGGGGGGGAGGGGGGTTGGTGAATCAGTGGCCTTAAAAATTTATCCTTCAAACTTAACCATCAATCTATAAACTTCAGATTAATATGTTCCTACAAGATGCATGCCGTGAAATACTAATATTGATTAACTGTCTGTCGGTGTTCTCTGTCAATCCTTATTCTTTGTTGATTACTGATAAACAGTATAACTATTTATTGAAACTCAGTAAATAAGCAGAGTATACCGATCAATCAAGTGTTACCTATGTCAAATACAAAAACAATAAAGAAATGAATCATACACACATAACACATGAATTTTTAACGTGGAAACCCTGTTAAGGGAAAAACCACTGGGACCGGTACCCCAAATTTTCACTCTTCTGAAGTGAGCCCTGTTAGGAGCCAACCCTGTTAAAGGTTACAAACACACTGTTAAGTGCGACCTTGTTAGAGGATTTTATACATAGAGGTTGTCACTTAGTATTGGGGCATCTATTACTACCATCCTTGAATCAGCCTCCTTCTTAGACTGTCAATAGGTATCGGGCAAATCCAATGCTACTTTCATGAATCAACCTTTTTGGCACTCCTTGGGATGTACCTCAATATATAAAAGACTGTTAAGTCCTGCCCGATTAAGAGACTTGATGCTTCAATGGTTAAACTGAAACACTATGACCTGTTCATATTGCAACTTTGAATTGCAGATTTTTAGATCTATTTAAGTACATTACCTCTGTAATCAATGTATCAATTCAATTCTTTGTGCTCCACACTTTCTACTCTACGATGTTGTGCTTCACTATTTGTTGGTGTCTGCAGAATTACTTAGCTCTCCTTCAGCTTGATTGATCAGGACTGTATGAAGTTATTCTTCATCAGTTTCTTCTTCAACGTCCTCTTTCTATTCACTCCCCTTAATTCCATTCGTAAATGAATTAAGCTTGTCTCTTATATAGACATGATATTCACTGTTTCTTGATTCTTGATTCTTGGCGTGAAAAAAATCTAGCCAATTAGATTTAAAGCACAAATCCTCATTTGTCTCATAATTATCTTCTTGCCAACTGTACAAATCATCTTTAAATCAATCACTTAACTCTGGTCGAATAAAACAAGTAAAACAACTAGTTAAGTCTATTTTTAGCTCTGGCCAGCTAGATATTTTGTCATTTTTTGAACTCTCTGCTCCGTCGGTCACCTCTGTAGTTAGTTGTCGATGACAACTGATAGTTCCATCGGTGAGACTCCAGTTAGCTTTTTGATCTCCGTCCGTTAGGCATCATTGGGATTTTACTCGTCGGGCAACCTTCTGAATTTTCTCATCGGGCATCACTGTAGCTTTTTTTTGTCGGGAAACACCATGCTTCTAATTGTCAGGTATCACTGTGACTATTCCTCTTTGCTCTGACCGTCGGTGTACACTTTGTCGGTGTTGTTTGCCACTTAGTGAATACTTGACTTTTACGCATTACTGAAAGCATAACCTTTGTTCCATTGATTATCTGAAGTCTTTGGCATTATGTACATGACCGTACAGATGATATCAAGTTGAGATCAATGACAATACAATACATTAACTAATTTAATGCCTTGCATTATCTTCAACTTAACATTATCAAACATCCAATCAGTTACATGTCATCACACTTTACTTGTCACATGAACATTTGATTGTTATTTTAGTAATTTTGGAATGGTGTTATTGGCCTTTTAATCCTGGGGTTGGAGGTTTTGCTTTTCTATTGGTAACCAGAGGTAAGGGGTGTTTTGTGTATGTGGTATTGATGGGATTTTATGCGTTATGTTTTATTGGATTTTGGTAGATGCTTCTGAAGCTATTATTAAACGTTGATATATTTGGGTCATGAAGACCTTTCATTTTTTTTGTTTACGAGGATCCACATATTGTTATGGGGATGGAATTATGGTGATTTAAACAATGGGACACTTGATTTAAGTAATGAAACTATAGGATTTCCTTCTCTTTTCATTATGATGTATATGATTGTTTAGTTTTTCAGTTTATCTTGGTTATTTTTATGTATATGGATTGTTAAACTGGTTTTGAGATTCTATTCTTTATTCTCCGAACTCTAATTTAATGAATCTTTGAAGTTTCTTTAATGATTATTGATTGATTATGCCTTTGAATTATGTTTGGAGCATGTGGGAGGGATTTATAGGAGCATTTCTAGGAGAGTGGCTTGCAATGGGGGTTAGGGCTTTAAGTGGCTGGTAGGGTAACCCGTTGTGGAGTTATAATCAAGTGATAAAATAATAAAATAAACCAGGTTGGGATAAAAAATTTATCAAGATAATTATGTTACCTCACCCATGGACATGATCAATCTTTTTTGGATCATAGATGGGTTAGAGAAGGCCTAGCCATTTGTGGGGCGTTGATCTAGAAATTTGGCTTCCTTGTCCTTATGAAAGGTTATCGATTCTAGATGAGTTCTCACTTGGGGGCCAAGGTATAGAAAGAGACTACTAGGGTAACTCAAGATAGTTGAGATTTATATAATGGAACTCTCCTGCATGTGCCTTAGAGACTGCTAGGGTAACTCAAGATAGTTGGGATTCATGTAAGGGCTTCGTTGTGATCCATATTTGATCTATTAATATGATAGGATCCATGATTCTATGGCCATATCTCAAATATCCAAACTCGCAATACTGTACTATCCACTGGTGCCAACTATAATATTTCAAAATCATATTATTAATATGCCATAAAAATATTTCATCGAAATATAAAATTTAAATTTTAAATCTTTCATACATGGATCTTCTTCCTCGTACTCAGGATCATCAATAGCCAGAACCTGTGGGGAACAACTTTAAGATGCTGCTAGGGGCATGAATTTTTTTTTCTCTCCATGTTCACGAATGGTGATTTCTCTCGAGGGTAGTCTCTCTAATGAAGCTCTCTATGGTCATCTCCTCAGGGGGGAAGTATCAATCTCTTCTGTCACCTCCTCCTGAGCTACTCTATGGTCCTGTCCTATAGGTTCCTCCTCTACCATGGTTCTAGGATTCTCATCCTCCATCTTATCCTCCTCCTTAGAATCCTCCTCATCTCTAATTATCGATAGTTCTTTCCTAGCACATGACCTCAGGTCTCTTGTGGGGTAGTCCATAAGAAATATGAGACTCACTCCATGAAAACTAGTGTATCTGAGATACTCTCACAATATACCTACATTGGCTAGAGTATTTGATACATACATATCTTGCACATCCT
Source organism: Thuja plicata (assembly GCA_018584345.1). Taxonomy (NCBI): domain Eukaryota; kingdom Viridiplantae; phylum Streptophyta; class Pinopsida; order Cupressales; family Cupressaceae; genus Thuja; species Thuja plicata. Next base: position 137,691 of record MU225510.1, on the reverse strand, counting down.
ATGAATCTTAATCTATTTCCTCTATATCCGCTAGCATAGGTCTTAGTTGGGCCCCAAGCCTTTGAATAAAATATCTCCCATATAAATAGATAGGCACTACTCGAGGAACACCTTGTGGGAAGCCAAACTATCTCCTCACCCTATCAAAATAGAAAGGCACCATAATCCAACTATGCCTCCCCTCCAACAATCTATCTCTCTTCATACATCTCAGATGATGACTTGTATATGTCCATATCAACATCTTCTAGTAGGGTCTTCATATGATATTGATTAGCTTCAACCGATCCATGATGACTCTCCAGTATAATAGATCTCCCTACTTGCATATGATTCTCAATTGATAAGAAAATCTACATGGGTATGTATCATGTGTCTTAATTGGGAATTCAACAGGCCATGTGTAATAAATATGCTCAATCATCCATACGTGAAGCAGAGTATAGGTAGTAAGGATCCTTTGATGATAATGGACGAAATTACCCAACTCATAGTATAATTGGGAAAGCATACTCCTCCCCCATGACAAGATAGTATGATGCTTCTCCATAATCTAAATTGTATGTGCTAAAGGTGCCAGAAAGGTAGTCCCTCTATAATCAGGATTCACTATCACTACAATGGTACCAATCATCAGTTTATGCACCATGTGAGTTCATTCTCTGCAGCATATAAGAGCACATCTAAATATATATACTGACTATAGTCGTCAGGGTGACCATGACCTAAATAATATAATTGATCTCTCACAAAATCTGCATTATATCGTGATTCAAAACACCTGACTTTCCTCCCATGGAGAGGTAATTGCAAGTTGTGATACACATCCTCTGGTGTAATAATGATCTCTCTGGTAGGCAAATGAAATGTTGAGGTATCCTCACCCCATCTCTCCATGAGAGAAATAAGTATGGCATGATGGTATCTCATGCATGTCAAATAGTATGCCCAATAGATTCTAACATCTCTCAGTAAGAATAGATCCTTAGATCTCAACTCTCCAAACCATCCTCTTAGGTATGACATAAACTTCACACCTTCGTACTCTCTTATTACGACATGTTAATGCAATAAAAAATCAATGAAATAGTATGAGAACACAAACCATATATGATAGTCAAAATGAATCAAAAAATTGAAAAGTCTAAACTCTAGGTACACATTGACTTTCCAGGGAAAGGTCGACTTTTCTAGGATAGGTGGAGTTTCAAGGTACACGTTGAGTTTTAGGGTAAATGTCAATTTTTCTAGGAAAGGTTAATTTTCAAGGGAGAGATCAAATTTTCTGGGATATTTTAACTTTGTAGGTATAGGTTGACATTTCTGGGTATAGGTCAAATTTCTGGGATTTGGTGACTTAGAAGATTCAAACTGAAATGAAAGACCGACCATGTAATGCCATGTCTAGTATAGAAAGTCAAAATACTAGCAAAGAAAGTCAAACACATGTTTCAAGGCTTACCTCAGCAAGGGGTTTTCCATCCTCCATGAGACATATAGGACCTCGATTCTCATCGGCTTTAGCTTATTCCTCCTTGACATTTTCTTCCTCCTTCATAAGAACAAGAAAAAGGTAACAATAAGAATAAGCTCTTAAAAATGTCACACTCCTATTTAAAGCCACATTTAGGTTTGTTTCTTTAATTTTTAACTTATCATTTAATTAATCATTGTCACAGGGATAGATTTAGCTCATGCCTAGAATGATCCTCTCCCTCAAAATTCCAACCTTACATGACACTAGAAATCCTTACTTGTGACTCCCATTGCAGATGAGTCCATTTCTTTATCCCAGACTATGCCTTATCCCAAACATCAAGTGCCCACCACCTGACTGCATAAACATTAGAAGTGCATGCCAAACCTCCTTGGCTCTCCTCCTTTGCTGCTCCTCACACACATCATTGAGCCCATTTTTCTACTCATGTGCAACCCTGTTGAACCCCTCTTATACAGGACACCTTATGCTTTCGAATATGGAATCGCCCATAAGACACACACTACTAACATTAGCCTTTGTGATCTCAACTCCTTGAGTTCTCGTGATCACCACTGTGCCACTTTGAATACCCTGGAACCACCATAGCTCCCTCTTGATCAACTATGCATGCCGCCTTGGACTATGTACTGCATTGCCTGAGTACATCGAGACTCCTTGAGTTTCCCTTATTGAACATTGTATCCCACCTGAGTGATTGGGACCACCATAGCTAGTTTAGAATCCAAACATTGAGCCTTGACTACCTTGACCCCCGGTGTCTATCTACATGACAATGTTGGTAAACCCTGTAACTCATACATTCATTGCATTCTGACCAACTCATGCACACCTTCAATCTTAGCTCCATGGATTCCCCATGTATTGCATGCCTACTTGAGCTCTACACTCTTGTTTCATGATCCCACCCAATCCTTCAAGGTTGTTGTACTCACTTTCCAACTCGGATGTTCCACCATAGCACCTTACCTATGAACCATATCACCATTTGAGTCCTACACCACAACACCTTTGATCACCCTTATGAATCTGCCTCATGGCTTAGCTCACCTTGAGCACTCCTCTAGAACACCATATCCCATCTATCATCCTGGATCCTGCTTGTAGGCCCTTGAGCTACCGAATCTCAATGTAAATCCAACCTTCTAGGTAACCTGCATGTGCACCTAGTGAAATACCCCTTAGGTCCACCATTCATGGATATCTTGTTCCGCATCAATCACCTGCATAGCCTGTCCAACACAAGATCCAACTCTTCTACTTGGACCACCCATTGTACAGCTACCTCCCACCTCAGGACTAGGTACTCTACTTCCCCAGCTTTTGGGTCATGGACAACTCCCCTGGAGTCATCCCCAACATTGGCTCAGTTACTCTGCTTCACTGAGATTAGTTAATTTAATACATATATTCACCTAATCAGTCATAACTTGATCTAGAAAGATCTGGTCTCCACACTTCGTGCTAGAATTGTGATTTAGATTTTGAGATATACAAGTTGCTTTTAAGATATTTTAAGTTCATATTTAATTATTTTGATTAGAATTTTTCAAAAATATACATTCATAATTTATCGTGGTATACATGATTTCATGTTTGACCTTCTTGATAGCAAGCCAAAACTGGGGGAAATATAGCTAGCTAAAAATTTCATCAATTCTCTAGTAAGCCCTAGGTTATTTATGGTTTTTCACTGACATGTGGTGTTGCAGATTTTGGTTCCTGATGTTCTTTTGTAGAAATTGCGCACTAGGGGATGTGATATATCCTTTCATTTATTAATTTCTCATACTTTAGCTTGCATCTACACATAGTGTTATATACTACTAAAGTGGGGGTAAATGTATTGTCATAAGTGGTATACAATTTCATGATTGTTTAGCACTTGCCTTAGTGTTTTTTTCATTATATATTACATATTAGGACTTCATAACTGCACTTAATGAATACCTAATTTGAATATAGGTCATCTAATCTCTCCAAACATGTTCAAAATTTAGGTAGGATCTTATTTTCCTCTATTTTCCCTTCAATCATGTAATTCATTTCATCTCCTAGGCCATATTTGACATTTTATGGTCTCAGAATGCTATATCGATATCATAATGAGTTGTATGTCCTAATATCACATTTACTGACTAATTGGGACCCCCAAACCAAATTTTAGCCTATTTAGGGTGGGACAGATCACCATTGGTGATGTGTCCCTTGGGTTTTGAGACCAGATTTGGGATAGGGTCCCATCTTGAGGTTTTTGTAGGGTGTCTAGATCTATGGTCGAACTACCCAATTATTACTCCTAATTTTAGTATAAAATCAACCCTCACACTTCATTTCGGCAGGATGAAATAAATTGCAGGGTTGAAGCCCCAATTTGAAGACATCCCATGAATTGAGGATTTTCTATCGAGGGCTGCAACAACTCCTATCAATCATCTACTTTCATTCTGAAGCATCCAAGTATTCAAAACAACACTCGTAAATCATGAAAACAAAAATTAATTATGAAGATGGCTAGTAGATCACCGACTAATGATTGTCTTGTACCATTCCTTCTAGTGTTGGGTATGATTTCTTATTTTATTAAGATCTATACAATTGTGCTTTAGATTTAAGCATTTATATTTTAGATCTATGTTTATTTGCATGCACTCAATCACACATTGATTCTATTTCATACTAAAGTTTCACTCTATCATACATAGGGTAGATCTAGTCATTTTATTTATGCATTTGTTCATAGAAATTTAGGCATACTCTAGATTGGTGAGCACTACACATTATATCTATCACATTGGCTATCCATGGAGGTGGGATTCACCAAAATAGGGGGTTTACTAAGGCAAACTCCTACATAGCCACACACACAAAATCTCAGATTTGCAAGTGCAAATGATCCTAGATTGACCCATTAATTTAGCAGGACCGTTTTGAGACTGAGATAATGCAACCATGAAAATATGGGCAGAAAATCCCGATGATAGGGTGAAACTTGACCAATACTTTGGTAAAGAGAGAGACTTGATATATTCCTCCCTGGTTGTAGTGAAGTTTCTGGAGAAAAAACCTATACGTCTCTATGTGCGAGATTTGCAGTAGCAACACATTCTGAGACTCTGTCAGTCGAGAAATTTGGATTAAAAGTACATTTTCTCGATCCTATTTATAGGTGTATTTATTCCAACACTTTTTCATTGTACATTATTTGATTTCACTAGATCAGATCTATCATTAGAATTTCATTTCAAAATCATAACAACAAATGAATAGGAATCCTAAGAGCATAGAGCCTGAATTAGCATCCTTACTCTTTGGTTGTGTTAATCAAATTCTCTCTGAGGGGATGTTTTTATTCTAATGTGTGTTATGAATTGGGCAATAGTAGCATTCATGTTGCTTATGATTTCGTACATCACAGTTATAAAATAATATTATTTATCATTAATCAATTACTAAGGATTAATTTTATATGATATTCAATTATTTGTTTGATGTGTTAATTGTTAAATATAATATATATTAAGATGTTTTATGCTAATTAAAAAGGGAACATATATTTAAAATATAATATCAATTAAGTAATACAAAATACTTCACCATTGCATGTTCCATGTTTTGATTGGTGGTTCGAGAGAGGTGAATTTATTTATGTGATGTTGTCCCAATCAAAATCTTCCTAATGTCTACATTTAACCTCCACTTTGAACGATTTCAAGTTAGTCTTTGCATAACTACCCTAGTAGGATTGAGTCATGGGATATGTTTTCATTAAGTTGATATTTTTTTCTTTGCTATTGGTGTCAACATCCATTATGGTTTCATAGGAGTTATCTTTCTTATTTTGAGTCTTTGTTTCCTCATATTAATAGTGTGTCTTAATTTAGTATCGCTTCCAAAAATGGTGATCTGGGGCTTTGTTTTATGTTGGAGGCTTTAGATTGAACCAAAGAGATGATTCTTCCAGGTGTTGTTTAGGGATCTTAGGATTTTACATTTGAATTCTTCTCTAGTTTTACTTTTATTCACAGATTCAAGGTATGGATTTTAAAACTTACAACTACTCATTTGAATCTGTATGTATTATATTGTAAAGCTATCTTCTATTTTATTTTCGACAAATGGAAACGACTAACCCTAGATTAATTTTTTTCATTTTATACCAGACTTTGTGCACTCAAATCTGCAATGTTCTCTGTTTATCTTGCTGAACAATATTATCTATGTTTAGAAATTCTTGTTTCATTCCATCCTATTCGATTTTATTTCGCTGCATTGGCATTTTTTTCCTAATTTTTCACATTCCTATCTGCAATTCAGGAGGCACCATTTATCCATTTTTCTTTAGTGTGTCTATTTTTGCACCTCTTTTCATTCCATCGTATTTGGAGACATATGTTTTTTCTGCTAAAATTTCAATAAGGAAATTGTTAATATCCATAGACATTTTCTTATTTTTTCTATGAGTTATGCCTATGTTGTCTTCTTATCCATTTTGAACCATTTGCCACACCAATCTAAGCATGCCGTGACTTTTTCCTTCAACTTGAGGCGTTAACATTGTGTAGTCCGGGCATTATTTTGAACATTATCGTTTATTTTTATTTTTGAACATTATCTCTTATTCCCACAATTGAGGTATGATATTGCCTATTCATTAGTTGCATTTCAAGGGTATAAGATTATGGAGTTTTTTTTTGCACATGCTAACACTCTTCATGCATAATAGATTCTTAATATACATTTTATGTTTTTGGTTAATTGAAGCATTACCTTTATTAAAGAAACCACTATAATGTCACTGCAACTTTTTGTAACGATATGTTTTGATTGTCGCTGTGGTGCTACCCTCTTTTGGTGTTATATTATATTATGGATGTGTATCTTCTCTAGAATATAAACACAAGTACCCACAAAGAAAAAAAAAACAAAAAAAAACATATAACATGAATATCACAAATAGAAAACCTAAACAAAGAAAAACATTTCACAAGGGCTTCAACATGGGATACCACATGGTTAACATTAAGGATTACATATAAGATACCAACAAGATACCAAAGGTAAACCATAAGAAAAACTAAAGGGGATTCTAAGACACATTCAAGAGTGTTTCATCATATAGCTCCTAACTATCCTGGGTTACCCTAGTGGTCTCCCTCCAGGCCCCGGTCCCCAAGTGCTAACTCATGTGGAAGAGACAACCTTTCATGAGGAAAAGAAAGTCAATTTTCTATATCAACACCCAATGGATAGATAGGCCTTCTCCAACACAATCATTTTCAGTAAAGGATTTCTCATGTCCATGGGTGAGGAAACATAAGTATTTTGATTAATGTATTATCCGAACCAGGTTCATTTTATTATGGCATCACTTGACTACAACTCCACAATGCTTTACCCTTGTATCCACTTAGGGCTCTAGCCCCATTGCAAGCCACTTTCCTAAAAAAATTTGTACAAAACACTTACCTATGTTCCAAAAAAAATCAAAGACATAATTAATCAATAATCATCAAAGAAAATTGAAAGATTCATCAAAGAATAATATCCATTATAATGACAAAAGAAAGAACTCCTATAGTTCCATAACTGAAATCAGATGTCCCATAGCTCAAATAATCATAATTCCATGCCCATATTAATATGTGGATCCTCTTAAACAAACAAAACCAAAGGTCTTCAAAGGTCTTGATGACCCAAATAAACCAATGTATAATAATAGCTTCACAAAGAAATAAAGTGTAACACATAAAATCTCATCAGAACCATATACACAAAACACCCCTCTCCTCTAGCTACTAATAGAAGAAAAAAAAACCTCCGACCCCAAGACTAAAAGACCAATAACACCATTCCAAAATTATTAAAATAACAATAAAACTTTCATGTGACAAGTAACACGATCATATATTTGAAAACTCTAGGGGGTGCATTTAACTCTAATTTTTACTAAGATACTTGTATTGAGATTTACACATAATGTAACTCCATTATGTAAAAAATCTATGATTTAACAAATTCTTACTTATTATATATTTATTATTACATTCAAAAATGAAATTAAAACTACAATATACAATTCTATCTAATGAAATAAATATATATAAATAAAAAAAATTAATTTTTCTAATGTACTGACCCTAGCTAAGTCACTTGTTTTTATTTTTACCTTAGAAGGTCTTGCATGTTTGTACCTAGTTGTATTTGACTAGGATCAATCCAAACTAAATGTTCAGTGTTTTGAGTGTGTTTTAGTTGCAATTTAGCCTAAAATGGGAATTTGGGATCAAGAAACCTAGAAGGATTAACATGGATTATATTTGTGCCTAAGAAGGCCTTTATGATGTTTTAACATCATTTCATAATGATTATAGGTCATTAAACTAAGTTTTAGGCAAAGATGTAAAAGTTGCTAAAATGTTGCGTGACAACATTTTGCAACTTTACAATGATACTCGACAACATTGTCAAGTTTGATTCCATTCGATGAGTGGGAAAGCTAGTTAGTGTAACTGACCTAAAAAAATGGAAAAGGCATAGTAAACCATGAGGAGGTCCATTTCCCTAGTCTAGGTGGTATGAAGAAGAATAGAATTTGTTTGATTTTGCTCTGCAACTCTATGTCCAATATACAGTGAATGTTTTTTCTTTCATGTACTAGTTAGTGGATTGAATCAACAAGTTTGGTGTTGTATTATTGTAGTTAGGTTAGTTTTAGTACATTTTTCTTTGGTAATAAGTTTCTAGGTTTTCAATTGTATAGGTTTGAAAAATATCTTGTTAGTGTACAGTCTGTTGGTGTTATTCAGGCAATTTTGTGGAAAATGGCTCCCCCATAAATCTTCACAGTGCATTTCATCATTGAAGGGAGGAATATGGAAGGGGATCCTCTTTATAGTTTATATATAGAAAGAGAGTTTCAAGAAATTTGTTTATCTTATTTTCATGGCAAGCCCTAGGTGGGATTGGAGTACCCGACAAGGACATTGCTAGTAATTAATTGTGTTTGATTGCACGGATACCATTGGGAGAAGGAAACTAAGAAATTTTTGTAAACTTAGAGGTCATACAGACCCCTCCTAAGAAGGATAAGGCTATACCAATCCATCTAGATATGTTTCCAACCATAAATAATATGACTGCACTTATTTTGCCCAATTAGCCCTATTTGTCCTTAATTCTAGAAATCTATTGTACGGACACCCTAGGACCCTAAGACCTACAAAATCCTTTGAGTTTTTGAAAAGAGTATCAAAATCCCCACTTTGTTTCTTGGTTTGTTTGGGATTATTTTTCAAGAATTGGGAAAAAATTGTCAGATAGGGCTAGTAGAAGCATTAGGCCTAAAAGCCAAGATTGAAGATGAGTTGGGAGATATTTTGGAAAAGCTATGTTACCTAGTCACCAATGGGATCATATGGAGCCTAAGAAGATGTTGAGCATGAGAAATATCCTTTCAGACACTTATGGAGTTGAGAAGTGGAAAATGTACTTGGAACAATCCAAGGAGTGAAAGAGTGTAGTACAAACTAGTGATAGTTATCTCCTTGTGAAGCACAATAGTTACCCACTCTCACAGTGATATTGGATTAGTCCTAGAATAGGGAATTAAGGATTAAAGAGAACCTAAGATAAAATATGGGCTATTGAGAAGGCTAGGAATAGTGGAGGTCCTAGTAGGCTTGTGCGAGCATACTTGGGAACATCTATCAGATTGGTATCAGAGAAAATAAGATTTGTCTTGTGGTGAATGTTCCAACCATCAAAGTCAGTAGGAGAGTCTACAATGGTGACAAATACATAACTAGAAAATAAAGTGGATGAGAAAGAAGAAGAGAATAGATTGCTTAGAGAAATATTGGCACAATTGGAACACAAAGTGGACCACGTAGAAGAAAAGACTGGGGAAGTGAAAGATAAAGTTGAAGGAAAGAGTAAAGAGATTGCCTTAGATAATGAGGTCCCTGAAGCTGACCATTTCCTCACCAAAGAACCCTTCTTGAAAGCACTAAAGGCCTTGAGTGGTAAGGCATTGGAAGGATTTCCTATCTTCACTGGAAAGATGGAACCATAGATAGTGCTAGATTGGATTGACGGAATAAAAAATTACTTGGAATGTGATGGTATAAATGAGGCACAGCAAGTGAAAGTGGAAAAGGCTAGACCAAGAGGTTCTGCACTCACTTGGTGGAAATTTATCCAAGATGAGAGAGAGAAGCAAGGAAAGAAACCCATAGCCACTTGGAAAGCTATGGTAGCCAAAATCAGCGAAGCATATGTACCTGTAGACTATGGGATTAAGTTGCATAAAAGGAGACAAAGTCTTAGGCTAAAAGAATTGGATGTTAACTCTTATACTGAAGAGTTTCAAAGGCTATGTATGAGATCAAGGATTACAGAAGAGGAAAGTGTAAAGGTAGATAGATACCTTAATGGTATAAAGTGGACTATACAAGATGAACTAAGTTTTCTTACTCCTACCACTGTCCAAAGATGCCACCAACTTTCCATAAAGGTGGAAGAGAATTTGAGAAAGAAACAAGACTCAAGAAATACAAGAGGCAGAGGTAGAGGAAGAGATAATAGAGGACAAAGAAGTAGATATCGTGGTAAAAGTTCAGATTCCAAGAATGAAGGAGAGACCAAATTAACTAAACAACAAGAAGGGAGTCCAAGCATAGGAAACTCCAATAGAGGAAGAGACTCTAATAAGAATTGGAGATGAAGGAACAATAGTCAAAGGAGAGGTTCCTACTTTAAAAACATGAAATTCTATCACTACAACCAAATGGGACACCCTGCATATAGGTTTTCAGAGAAAGGTTCTACTTCCAAAGGAAATGAAAAGAGAGTCAACATGGTTCAACAAGAGTCTAGTGGTGGAAGAAAACACCTTGAGGTACCGTTAGAGTCAGAAGAGGGAGAGAACTTAATGATGAGAAGGACATTGATTAAAGAGCCAGTGAAGGAGGAACAAAAGCAAAGGAGGTCACTGTTTAGAGTGAAATGTAAGATGATGGGAAAGGTGTGTAGAATCATCATAGACTCAGGGTCTACAAACAACATAGTGTTAGAGGAGGCAATTAGAGAGTTAAAGATGAAGAGGATTCCACATAGTAACCCATACAAGGTTACTTGGTTGACCAAAGGGTAACATGCCCTTGTGAATGAACAAGCATGGGTGGAATTATCTATTGAAAGATAGAAAGACAAGGTGTTGTCTGACGTCCTACCTATGGATGCATGTCACCTTCTAATTGGTATACCATGGCAATTTTCCAGACAGGCCATGCATGATGGAGGAATGAATTAATATTAGTTCAAGAAGGATGGTGTGACTTTCAAAATATAGTCATTGTTAGAGGAAGGAGAAATGAGGTCCTCAGGTCCCAATGTCCTTATGGTCAATGAAAAATATTTCATAGAAGCCTTAGAGGAAGGAGATGGAGTGGGTTTAGCACTGGTGTTGAAGCCTAAAGGAAAAGATGTAGACAAGATAGTGAAGCAGACAGAGGTACCAAAGGAAGTGCAAGAGTTGTTGTAGGAATACAAGAGCATAGTAAGTGATTGAAAACCATCTACCCTACCCCCAAATAAATTTCTTAGTCATCAAATTGAATTTATCCTAGGAGATCCCCTTCCAAGTAAAGCAGGCTACAAGATGACCCCTCAACAAAATGAGGACCTTGCCAAACAAATCCAAGAAATCCTAAACCAAGGTCTTATTAGGAAAAGCATTAGTCCTTGTGTAGTCCCCACTATCTTAGCACCGAAAAAAGGGAGGAACTTAGAGGCTCTGTATTGATTCAAGGGCAATAAACCGAATTACAAATTTTGATATGCGGCGTATTCTTACATTAATCATTTAATATAATAACATAGTGATTATTGGTACACTCTTTTGCATTAATCACTTAATAACATATCAATAAATGGTATATGTGGGAATTGTGTATCGGAATTAAGTATTCTCCTTAAAAAAGTTCATTAATTTCTCAGGCTTGAAAAAAATCTGCCCAAAACTCATAACAAGTAGTTGAAACATTCTTCGTTTTACACCTAAAAAATCACAATTGATAATTCTTATCTCATTTTCTTGCATTACATGGCAGATTTATCTACTCTAGCATACTAGAGAGGAGCATCTCAGACAACTGTAGATTTTTTTAAAGAATCTGCACGAGGAGGAGTTGATGATAAATTTGGAAAAGTGTGAATTCATGAAGCAGGAGATGGTGTACCTTGGGTTTGTATTATCTCAAGGCAATCTAAAAATGGATCCAAGCAAGGTAGAAGAAATTCTTAACTGACCTACTCCAAGGAATGCAACAAAGGTGAGTAGCTTTCATGGTTTAGCTCAATACTATAGGAAATTCATCGAGCAATTCAGGAACTTGGAGGCTCTATATTGATTCAAGGGTTATAAACCGAATTACAAATTTTGATATGCAATGTATTCTTACATTAATCATTTAATATAATAACATAGTGATTATTGGTATACTATTTTGCATTAATCACTTAATAACATATTGATAAATGGTATATGTGGGAATTGTGTACTAGAATTAAGTATTCTCCTTAAAAAAGTTCATCAATTTCTCAGGCTTGAAAAAAATCTGCCCAAAAATCATAACAAGTTGTTGAAACATTCCTCGTTTGACACCTAGAAACTCACAATTGATAATTATTATCTCTTTTTCTTGCATTACATGGCAGCTTTATCTTCTCTAGCATACTAAAGAGGAGCATCTCAGACATCTTCATATTGTTTTAAAGAATCTGCATGAGGAGGAGTTGATAAATTTGGAAAAGTGTGAATTCATGAAGTAGGAGATGGTGTACCTTGGGTTTGTATTGTCTCAAGGCAATATAAAAATGGATCCAAGCAAGGTAGAATCAGTTCTTAACTATCCTACTCCAAGGAATGCAACAAAGGTGAGTAGTTTTCATGGTTTAGCTCAATACTATAGGAAATTCATCGAGAAATTTAGTGCTATTTGTGCTCCTATGTTAGGTACTATTAAAGGAAGGATGAAAACCAAATTTGTTTGGAATGAGAAAGCTAACCATGGATTTGAATTACTGAAGAAGAAGATTGCCACTCAACCAATTCCAACACTACCATGTTTTGAGAAGTTATTCACAGTTAAGTGTAATGCTAGTAATGTTTCCATTGGAGATGTTTTGAGCCAATAAGGAAGACCAGTGGCTTTTCACAGTGAGATGCTCAGTGGTGCTAAGAAGTACTCTTCTTATGACTTAGAGATGTATGTTCTAGTCCAAGCACTAAGGAACTGGAGGGACTACTTGCTTCCTAATGAGTTTGTGGTGTATTCAGACAGCCAGGCTCTTAGTTTCCTAAACTCCCAAGACAAGCTTAGTCACAAACACATGAAATGGGTGGAGTACTTACAGGCTTACACCTTCAATATCAAGCACAAGAAAGGACTACAAAACTAAGTAGCAGATGCTTTAAGTAGAATACTACTAATAGTACAAGAAGTACTGTTGTAGAGCATGGGTATTGAAATTTTAAAGGACCTATATGCTGAGGATGAAGACTTTGAAGAGATCTACAAGGTATGTAAGGAGCATAAGAACCATTTCCATGGTGATTTTTCTGATTACACTTTGCAAAGTGAATTGTTGTTTAAAGGGGGCCATTTATGTGTCCCTAGAGGATCAATTAGGGAAAATCTGATTCAAGAGAAGCATAGTGGTGCACTTAGTGGTCATTTTGGAGTCAATAAGACCTAAGAGTTAGTGCAGAGGTTTTATTTTTGGCCAAGGATGAACATATACATTAGGAGGTATGTGGAGTATTGTGTAGTGTGTCAGAAATCCAAAGGCACATCCTCCAATGCAGGTCTTTACCAACCCCTTCCCATCTGATGTAGACCATGGGAATGCTTAATTATGGATTTTGTTGTAGGTTTACCAAGGACCAAACAGGGATTTGATAGTATATATGTCATAGTAGACATGTTTAGCAAGATGGCCCATTTTTTTTCCTTACAAGAGAGTCCACGATGCTTGTCAAATAGCTCACCTATTCTTCAATGAGGTTGTAAGAATTCATGGTTTACCAATGATCATAGTGTCAGACTTAGATACAAAGTTCATGAGCCACTTTTGGAAGAAACTTAGGTAAAATCTAGGAACCAATCTATCCTTTGGGTCTGAATATCACCCTCTGACATATGGTCAAACTAAGGTAGTTAATAGGAATCTAGGTAACCTCCTAAGGTGCTTAACTAAGGAGTATGGTCAAGCTTGGGACCAACTCATTGGACAGGCATAATATGCATATAATGACACTGACAATAGAACCACAAGAAGAAGCCCCTTTGAAATCATCTATGGATTACACCCTAGGGGGATATTTGAACTCGGGGATTTGAAAGATGGAGCCAAAGGAAGTGGCTATGTAGAATATTTTGCACAATCTATGAAGGAAAAGCATGAGAGAGTAAGGAAGACTTTGATTGAGAATACAGAGAAGATAAAGCACAAAGTGGATGAAAGAAAAAGGGACATCCAATTCCAAGAAAGGGCTCTTGTAATGGTACATCTACATAAGGAAATATTGTAGAAAGGATTTCCTAATAAGATACAAATGAGAATAATTGGCTCATGTACCATCCTGGCGAAATATGGCACCAATGCATATAAAGTGGAACTTTGAGAGGATGTTGGTTTATCTCCTGTATTCAATATGAAATATTTGGTTTCATATAAAGGACCTATGCTAGATCTAGATTAGAGTTTAAATGAGCTGATACAAGAAGTGGAGGGATTGAACTTACCATCTACACCATCCAAGAAAGCAGAGAAAATACTAGATTCAAGAGTCTACAAACAAACTAGGAAGAAGGATTACAAAGAACATATGGTGAAGTGGCATGGACAAGCTGATGCAAAGGATATATGGATCAGGGAGACAAAATTCAAGAAGCTGGGCATTGATTCCAACTTGCTCAATCCAAGGGCGGATTGAAATCTTTCCATTTGGGGAGGATGATGCAGGAGAACCTAGGCTAAATCCTATCCCTATGTTTTGTTGTAGCTTGTACTGACCCTAGCCAAGTTAGTTGTTTTTCTTTTGACCTTAGAAGGTCTTGAATGTTTGTATGTAGTTGGATTTGACTAGGATCATTCCAAACTAGATGTTTAATGTTTTGAGTGTGTTTTAGTTGCAATTTAGCCTAAAATGGGAATTTGTGGTGAAGATGCCTAGAAAGCTTAACATAGCTTAGATTGGTGCCTAAGAAGGTCTTTATGATGTTTTTTCATCATGTCATAAAGATTACAGGTCATTAAACTAAGTTTTAGGCAAAGATGTAAAAGTTGCTAAAATGTTGCTTGACAACATTGTCAAATTTGATTCCATTCGATGAGTGGACAAGTTAGTTAGTGTAACTAGCCTAAAAATATGGAAAATGCATATTAAACCACGAGGAGGCCCATTTCCCGAGTTAGGTGGTATGAATAAGAATTGAATTTGTCTGATTTTTCTCTACAACTCTCTGTCCAATATACAGTGAATGATTTTTGTTTCATGTACTAGTTAATGGATTGAATTAACAAGTTTTGTGTTGGTTTATTATAGTTAGGTTAGTTCTAGTATGTGTTTCTTTGGTAATAAGTTTCTAGGTGTTCATTTGGATAGGTTTAAAAAATATCTCGTTAGCGTATAGTCTGTGTTGGGATTAATGAGAAGTAGTACTGAGAGGGGAGGGGTGAATCAGTACCTCTTAAACTTTTAACTCTTTTCATCTTTCATCATTAGTAAACAATCTTTATTGTATTACCGACCATATGTGATGTTATTTCTTATGCATGTAATATTAATTAATAATCTTTAATTGTTTACAAGATTCATAGAAACATTCATGAAAGTAATAAACACATAACACAAGATATGATATCATAGAAAACTCTTGTTAGGAAGTAAAAACTGTGGTGGGGATGGCACCCACAAAACTTCACTATTTGCAGAATGGAAGGGAGCCGGTAAAGGCTTACAATTGATCACTTCTGATGATCTACCCTTTAAGGATTATTAAAGTGGAGACCTATTAAGATCTACTCTATTAAGAGCTTTAGTAACACTGATTTAAGTGTGCACTCGGTTAAGAGATTTACAATAGTACTATTAGGTCCACCTTCCTTGAAAGGATTTCTTAAGTGTACTACACCTGTTAGAATGAGTACAATATGTTTTGACCCGACTGTATGCAATCTATAATTGATGATCACAGATCCCTTAAAACTCTCTTAATATGAATATCACCTATATTGATTGATTAATACCTTTTCTCTGCTCGTCGGTAGCCTGTGTTCTGTTCTTGAAACTGATTTGATCATTTTCTATCCTTTTGCATGAATTCTCTTATCTGATCCCTAGATGTTCTTAGTGGTTGCAACCATCATCAAACAACAACATGTTCACAATAGATTTAAAATCTATTTATACACGTATTTGACCTATTCTAGAATCACGCATTACAATGTTAACTCTTGATCCAAGGTTTAAAACTTGACCTTGATCCCTTAGTTTGCATGTTTTAAATCAATTAAACTATTTAAAACAATAATAATTACATTTCTTCCTCTGCACATAATGGATTTAAAATAAAACAACAAGATAAATATACAACTTCAGGGTGGCTGCAAGAAGTTGAGTCCCACTTTTGGGCAAAAAGTGGAAGTGTTTTCCCTATTTTTCAAATTTTTTGTCAAGTGATTTCAAAAATTGAGGCACTTAGAGATTGAATCTCAAAAAAATCTACTAATATAAAATGTAGTTCTCGGAGTCTAGTTTTCAAATATGTAATTTATTTGAATACCCACATGGTATAAAATATATTTTCGTAGGCATGTTTAAAAACCTCTTTTTCAATATGCCTATTTTAGGACCATACCCCGCATGTGTACGACCACCCTATTTTGAAGTAAATAAATAATTTTTTCTAAATCCTTCTAGGGGAAGGTACCTAACATATCAAAGATTCGTCAGAATATTTTTTCTTTTTTTTTCAAAGTGAATATATTTTTTTTATTAATTTTTAATTGACTATAAAGTACATTTTCAAAACCTCTCATATACAACCACCATAATTTGATGAACATTTCACTTTTTTTGAGAATTTTTTTTTATTTTGAACAAAAATCTATGTAGATTCGGCTCATATAATTCATTTTTTCAAAAACCTAAAATAAAAAAAGTTATTAAAGTTTTTGTGAACCTTACTATTTTATGTTTAGGTACCACTTTTGATTATTAAATATTGTAAAAATAGTAAAATTTATCATATCACTATAAAATTTATATTTTTGAAATCTAGACAGTAAGAGCTCTAATGGGTTTTCATTTTGTTAAAAAATTTGATTAGGAAGACCCTCAAAAAATTATGGCAAGACATAAATTTGGTATTCAAATGCCTTAGCCATTATTTTGGAGGTCCAAGCATAGGCTTGGTCCCACCAAACCTGTCCTGAACCAAAATCTAATGCAAAGGGTGGTTTGGTAAATTCAAAATTTAAAAAATAAACACATGTTAAAAAATGTGTACCCATTTCTTTAATATAATAAATCAAAATGTAAAAATGAGTTTCTTATTATAAAAAAAAAAATTTAAATTTAAAATTTAAAAAAAGGGCACCTGTTTTGAAAAAAATGGGTACCCGTTTTGAAAAAAAGTGGGCACCCATTTTTTGAATTTTGGATCTGGTGTCCGAGCCTAAGATGGGTGCCCATTTATAGCAGTAGTTTTCAAGCCCACACAACTTTCGTTGAATTGGTACCCAGCTTCTTGCACTTACCCTTCAGTGTTTTATCTGACGTGGAAAGTCATATCCACTTTTTGCGGGATGTAACTAACTGTCGGTTCTTGGTCGTCAAGTTGAATTGAAATTCTGTCGGCATTCCTTCATTGAACTGATCATGAGGTTCCCTTCATCTGGCAGGTTCCTCTCTTTGTTGTTCCTTTGGGTTGCACTGTTCTTACTCGTCGGGTTCCTTTATCCCTATTTTTCATCGGGTAACACTGAATAGTGTTTGTCAGGATGCTTTGAACTTAGCAGTATTGAGTAACCTTGGCGTCGGGTAGTGTTGTACCATGTATGTCGGTGTAGTGTAAACCGATGGTGTAGATCAATTTTTTACTTGTATATACTAAGGGACAAATATAATGCCTTCAATCTCCCCCTTTGACATTAGTATCAAAAAATTATATGTACATAATACTAAAGTGTTTAGTAAGTACACCATGTATATATCCTTGTCATTATATGACTCCCCCTAACTGTATGCATCGGTATAGTATAATTATATGTACATGTATACTTGCCTTTACACTATACATTCCCCTAGTCTTTTCTCTTTCAAATACTGACTGTACACATCATTTCCTCCTTTCATTTCCCCCTTCTTTTACTGACTGTACACATCACTTCCCCCTTTATTTGATACTCATGACAAAAGTGAAAAACTTATAAGATGCCAAAAATGTGTAACTTACAATGTGTCAAGAATATGTAAGTGGGTGTTCTTGATGTCTTTGAGCAATTTCTCCCATTTTTCTTTCAGTAGTTCTAGTGCCATGTGCTCTAGCTCTATTCGTTCATGCATATCATAAATGATGTCTACGACAAACATTTATGGGGTGGCAATTAGTGTTCTTTCCTCTGTCATATGTTTCTGCAGTAGTGAGAGTGTTGGTAAGAGTTGTGCTTGAAGCTCATTTACCTCGTCTCTAAACTTTGTCTCTGCAATCTGTATGTCTTGTCTCAATTTTTGAGCTTGCTTGAAATGCTCATTGTGCAATTTTATTGCCTCTTCACTATTCGTGAGACTTTGAGAACTTTTTGGAAGATGAGCATCTATTTGTGCTATCTTGTCGGTATACTCCTAGGTGATTTGATCAAGCATGCATAATGTATGTATCAAGGTTATAGCTTATGATATTATTGGATCTATTGTGCTAACCAATTCATAAAGCTTTACCTTTTACAATACCACTTCTTGGCTTATCTTTTTTGCTAGCTTGAACTCATATTTATGTTCAAGTCTTTCTTCCATGACCTTCTCAGCATCTATGTTCTGAGATGTGATTGCATCTGTGAGAACCACTAATTGATCAAGCATGGGGTCTGTTTGATCAATATCTACATCTGGGACAATTTGGTGAAGTATGCCTCATGCTATTTCAAGTACCTTTGCCTCTTTTGTGGCTTTTCTCAACTTTTCTTGGATTTATTTTCTCTCACAAAGTCTTGCATACTTTGTCAATTTAGTTGGATCCAATGTCCTAGGATCACAAACTAGAATCTCAATGATTTCATCCAGAGTGATTGGATTCTTATGATTTCTCTTCTTCTTCTTCTTTGAGATTTGTGTGGACGTAGATGAATGAAATACCATTTCTAGTTCATTTGTCCTCTCTAAAGTGCATGGTGAAGGCTTTGTTGAAGATGCTTCTTATGTTTTCTGCTCAGGGCTCACCTGTCAGTTTTATGAAGATGTCTCTCCATCAACCTTGGGTGTCTCTGTAGATTTTTCTTCTATTTTCTTCTCTGGCTCATCTTTATTTGCTTCTTCACTCTTTTCTTTATGTGTGTCCTCTTCTACCTTTTGTGCTTCTTCTATACTCTGATTAGTAGATTTACCTTTCTAATCATCAGTTGCAGCTTGCTCTGCAGTTGTGTCCTTTGTGTCATTTGTGGTGTCTTTTGCTTCTACATCACCCTTGTCCTCCGGTGTGCGTGTATCTTCTACAATAGATTTGTCATTACCTTCTAGTATATTGATGGCCTTCATCAATAATGGCATATTGCTTTGTGTTCTAACTTGTGTTGCATCTAGAGTGGTGTGTTGCTCGTCAGTTTGGTCTTTTTGAGTAGTGACATCTTCATTTTTTTGTATTTGCTCTGTAGGGTCTGGTTTTGTTATGTCAATGACTGAAGTGTCTTGCCATGTCTCATCAGCAACATTCATTTCTAAATATTCCCTATTTTCTTCAACTCTTGTTGCTTTTCCTGATCCTTAAGAGATATAAATATTACATCATCTTGTTTTTGTGGATCCTTATCATAGTCATAATGTGTGATGTCTTGAATGTCAAGATCATCCATGAATTTTTCCAAATCTATTGGCTCCATATCTTCAACATTTTCCAAAGAAATGTGCTTAAGACTTGCCTTATCTTTCTCCTCCTCTCTATGAGGTGTGTCAGTGAGAAGTAACTGTTCCTCATGACTTGTTGAATCTGCAGGAAGATCTAGAAGTTGTCTCCATTTAGTCTTGGTCATTGTATCCAGCTCTATAAACTTATCCTCTAGCACTTTATAAGCTCTTATTTTGGCTATAAATTTGCTTGAGTGTTTCTTCATTATTTCTTTGATTTCTTCTATCTTAGATTCAGGAGGCATAAGTGTGACATGTACCCTCTCCCTTGCTTCTCTTTCTGTTTGTAGAGCATATGACCATTGTTGAGATATTCTGTTACCCAACTCTTTGGGTATTTGGTTGACAAATTCAGTTGGTACATATTTTAATTTAACCATTGACCTGATGATTTCCTCTTGTATCTTATTTTGGTCCTCTGGTTTAAGTGTATCCCATTGCCTAATTTTCTTATCATACATGGTGCCAGATGCAGCAATAGATTCAACAACTTCATCAATTGTTTGATTTCTGAAATTTTTCTTCACTACATTAGGCTCATCCTCTTTAGAATCCTCAATGTTAGCTTTAGTCCTGACCATTCTTTTTCTCCTCTTTGTAGGTGTTTATTTCTCTATTTTCTACTTTGTTTGGTTTTTTGGCTGCTTCCTCTTATGGGTCCTTACTTGACCTTTCTTAAGAGGTGTGATGTCAATCTTAGAAGTTTGAGTCCTTGTCCTCTATTCCTTTGTAGGAGGTGGAGGTGTATCATATTTAGTTGCCTCAAAATATGATTTCTTCTCACCTTCCCCTTCACCGATGTTACCCTGTTCACTAGTTTCCTTTATTTGTTCTTGTTCCTCCTCATTAATCGATAGAATCTTTTTAAGATTCTTAACCATCTTATTCTTCTTGTTAACAGTATTTTTGATTTCTAGGCCTCTTTTTATCTTTGGCTTGGCCACTTCATAAGTTCCAAACCTTGGTTGTTTGTTGTCAATTGGATCATTAATCAATGCATCAATTGCATTTGTAGCTTGATCTATGTTAATTTCATAATCAAGAGGGGCTAACCAAGATGTTCTTGGTACAAACAATTTAATGTGGGTGAAGTCTGTATCCACCATAAAACATATCTCATCCCTATGTTTTTCAATTAGTTGCTCAGGGATCCTTACTCTTTCCATCATCTTTTCCTTGAATTCAAGGAAGTATGCAGTCATAACTGAATCAAAGTTATCTCCTAGTGACTTAATAATTTCACTAATTTATAATGTCACCGGATTTGTAGTACTTTTCCTACTGAAGGAAACTATTCATGAAAGTAGAAAAATATACACACGATAAGTAAACCGAAATTACATGTGTTAGTATTTTTAGACCTTTTTCTGTTCATGATCTCATCAAGTTGCTTTAATAGGATCTCACATAGATCCATCTGTATTCCCTTGGTCACTATCTTGTAAGTTGTGCTTACTATTGTTGATGTAATGTTGTTAAGCTTGCTTGCCTGAAATATCTTGTAACCAATTACACATGCACTGAACCTCAGTTCCTTGTTGGTGATGGTGTTCACTTTCAAACCTTTGTTATCCCACATAGCTTTTGTGAGATTTTCTACTTCTGGCCTGGAAGGATGCTTATGTGCCTTGGGCTTGTCGGTTATTGGATAACCAGTGACAACATGAAGGACATCCTTATTTATTTTCTTAGGTTGATCTAACCATAGCTTCTAATCATGCATTCTACTAAGTACCAACCTAATCCAGACAATTTTGAAGTCCCTCGGGAAATATAGGGCATTAGTTATTCCCATTACTTGCAGATGCTTATGTTCATTTTTTAGGTTTCCTTCTGCATCACAAAGCTTCTTGTAAGTTTCACCCATCTCTAGATCACCTATTTTAGTGATCTTGCAGTGAATGTAGGACCTTACATCCTCTATTAACAAAACCCTAGGTGGAATCTTAGAAAATGTGTCAGTTTCATCGGGTTGTGATGCAATCTCTGGGCATATCTTGTACTTGGGCTCTATACAGGTGCTGTTCTAAATTAACCTAACCATATTATTCTTATCATTCTTGATCTTTATGGTTCTTGTGGTGATTTCCATCATTTTTCAATTTTAGGGCTTTCTTGAAAATTGAGGGCTTTCTTGAAAATAACAACAGAGTTCTTCGGTGCCCTTAGTACTTACTTCGATCCGTGATACTGGTGAATGATCTGTTTGGTGTGTGCTAGATCAAGTTGAGGTGTCTCTTCTATCTGATATTTTATTGCTCTAGTTTTGCTCTGCTTTTTCTCTTCAAATTGCGGGTGCAAAATGAATTGCTCTTATCGAGTATTTATAGAATTTTTCCCTAAGTCTGTCATAAATGATCAAAGAATTGTTGGATCACGAAGATGGAGTTCATTGAGAAGACTTTCAAAATCATCATCGGTGTTGTTAGGATGCTCAGGATGGCTATTAAGATTTTTTCTTTCACTGACGGATATCGGTGTTCTACCATGACAACTTCATAAATTTGCTTCCCTACCGACGGGTGTCAAGTTACATTGGTAACTTAGCCATTTTATGTATTGACGAACAATTCTCGGTAAGTGTAGATAGCTCATCCTTTATACTCACCGATGATTATTGGTATGTGTTTACCGATGGGGTCGATTTCTCAGAATTATAAGAAGTAACATAATATGTGTTAGAAAGATAAAATAAAATGGAAAATAGATAAGGAAAGAATCCAAGAGAATGTGCAAAAGGAAAAGTTTTACCAAAAAAAGAGAGAGGGAGAGATTTTCCTTCAAGATCAAACACCAAGATCACCCAAAATGCTCCAAGACCAAGACAAGTACACAAGAATTTTGAAAGGGGAAAAGAAAGAAAAAACCCCTTGTGAATAATATGAATGAGGCAAGAAGC
>MU225510.1:100209-113235 GCA_018584345.1 Thuja plicata | reverse complement strand
TAGATCATGTAATATCTTATAGCACTTAATGCTAAATAATGAAATCAATCCACTGGAAGGCAATGTTGTAAGATGACTCATAATACTTAAACAAATTAAAATTGAGCAACATTAATGGCTTTATTTGTATTCGATCAATTGAATGACACATCATTTTATAAAATTTAATTTAAAGTTAGCAGAATTGCAAAATCTTAAATAGTAGATTAGCTTGGAAAATAAAATTATCCCCTCGGAGCCATGCAAAAGAGACTCTCTTTCTTGAATTTGAATTTTTTTTTTTCAAAATAGAGTAAAAATTTATTTATTTAAAAAACTTATATAATAATTCTAATTTTACAAACCTTTTTAAAATTAAAAAACATTCTTTAAATATGTTGGTACAAATTTTTTAAAGCTTTATTAGAAGATTCTGTTTAAAATGAAATATTGTTGAAAAAACAATTTAATTACTAAGCTTTTAAGAATTAAAATCTAAAATTTGTCAAAAGTATAAATATCTTTGAAAGTAAATTTTGCAATTTTTTTTTTTTTTAAATTTTAAAATTCTTTTAATAGAAAGAAATCTTGATATATAAAACTTTTATAATTAACAAAGAAACTTAATTACAAAAATAGCAAAGTATTCACATAAGATGATTTCAAAGGTTTTTCAAATCCTTGTTTAGAAATCTATGAAAAAATAAAAGAACAAGCTAAACATAAGAGTAAAAGAAACAACTGCTTTGATTTTAGAAAATGTTTGACATTTACTAAAAAAAACTTTATTTAAAAAAAATATCTTACTTTATATAAATTTAAAGTTGTGTATAAAATTAGAAGTTGTGCATAAAAATAGTTATGAAAGGGTATTACTAAGAAATCAACTTCATACTAAAAATAGTTAAGAAATCAGCTGCCTATTACTCCTTTCTTATTAAAGAGGGAACTTAGATAACAAACTTTAACAAGTATTATGTTTAAAACTTAAGAACTAAGATCTTTTTTAAAATATAAATTCAGCTTTAAAAGATAAAGAAAAAAAGAGAAGGATTTAATTGAAAGAGATCTTTAAAATAAAAGAAAGACAAAATAATGAAGGAGAAAACAATTAAAAACATAATAAAAAACTGCCAAGAATACAAAGGCCATCTATTATAAAGGAGAGAAGACAACGACTAAAAACAATCATGTTCATAAAAACTATACCAAACAGAACAAAAATATTTGCAGTTGCCTCCACCCATATTTTTATTATTATTAGATATATATCTGTATTGTTATTATTATTAGATATATATGCTAAGATTAGCGGAGTTAAAAATGGCTAAGGCGTTACCAAGGAATAAAAATGATAAAGCCCAGAGAAGTTTCTATATTCAGAAAAGAATAATTTCCACCTGTAAAACAAAGCTGTTACAAAGAATAATTTTCAGAATATTAATAAGTAAGAAACGTTTGACTGCAGAAACCTATTACTGAAACCAAATTAATGCATAAAAAAAAAATGTTTTGCAGAGAGAAGGATAAACAAAGTGCTGGAAAAAAAACTAAAGAGGAAAGCTACACTAAAAGCTAAGAGAACTAAAATTGCACTGAAGTAAATCCTTTAATGTTGGGCAAAGAAGAATCTGAAGAAGTGAATGAAGGGAGAAGTAAAGGATTTAGCAATCAAGGCATGAATTGCTGTGCTAATAACCATATAGTCTACACAAGGAATAGAATGACAGTGCAATGAATATGTTGTGTTAAGGAAGGCAAGACTGATGGCTGCGCAAGCAGCAGAAGAGCCACGGTTGTGAAGAAAGATGTGCTAAGAAAGTGTAGAGAAAATAGCAGATGAAAGTTGCGCTAGAAGGAGGCTACCCTAGGATCTCAACATTGTCTATGCTAAGAGAAGAGGTTTAAAAGTATTTTAAAAGATTATGAATATGTAAGAATAATAACAATACAAAATTAAATAACAAGGTTGCACAATGAATAACAGATAAAACAGCTGCCAAGGAGTATGCAAATGTAATATTATAGAAGTAATAAGCTAAGTGCTGCACAAAGAAAGGCAAAGTAATGTATGGAACAAAGATGCTAACTTTCATAAACAATTTAAAGCTTAGGAAGATCAGTACAACAAAGTGACTGCAAATAGTTTCACATTTAACAAGAATCTCAAATAAATGTATAATCCACAGAACAAATTGTTGTTAAAAATTATTAAGATAATGTCATGCACAACTAAAAGTATTTTACCCACATTTGTGATTTTTCATTGAAGCGCCAGAGAAGCATTAAATAAACCAAGGCCAGCATCCAATGCTATGAGACAAGAACTCAAAAAAATGATAAAGCGATAAAGAAAGAGATAAAAGTTGCGAAATTTGCAAAAATTCCCATGTGAGAGCTAAATGGACGCATTCTGCACAAAACCCATATCTCAATTTTGTGAGATATATTTCCATTTTTCTGTAGCATCCAAAACAAAATGGGATATACTTCTACAACAAAAAATTTGAATTGAAAATGGGGTATGGTAAAGTTTGCCAAGGATAATGAAGAAAATGGTCCGATCAGAGATGTTGTGAATAACCGAGATATAAGAGATAGAGATCTAAAAAATATATATTTAAACCTGTAGAGAATGAGATATATATAAAAAATATCAAACAGAGATTTGAAAAGACAACACCCATGAGATAAATGGAGTTCAACAATGGAAATACAAAGAAAAATATTAAACTAGATTTAGTGAAGAGATAAAATCTGCAATAACATCAACTAGAAATTTGTAGTAACCTGCACAAACATTAGTGAAAATATTTGAAATTGATTTAAAGATGAAATACAACATGCAAGACTAAAAATCCCTTGTGGTTGCCCGACAGAGGGTATAGAAGATCTGGAAAAAAAAATATAAACTAGGGAAACAATAAAAATTGGGTTTGGCGGTGAACCGGCCAAACCCAAAAAAAAATTTCAAAAAAAATCTGCAATAAAAGTTAGATTGAGAAATCCTGCAAACAAGAGTTATATTTCTCCTTCACAACCAAAATATCTTTCACATATTCCTGCATGCACACGCAAAACAAGGATTAAACCAGCTCTGATACCATGTTAGAAAGATAAAAGAAAATGGAAAATAGATAAGGAAAGAATCCAAGAGAATGTGCAAAAGGAAAAGTTTTACCAAAAATAGAGAGAGGGAGAGATTTTCCTTCAAGATCAAACACCAAGATCACCCAAAATGCTCCAAGACCAAGACAAGTACACAAGAATTTTGAAAGGGGAAAAGAAAGAAAAAACCCCTTGTAAATAATATGAATGAGGTAAGAAGCCATGAAAGGAAGAGAGCTTGAGCAAGAAGCTCATTACAATATTGTGAGAGAAAGAATGGGAATGAGAGAAGAAGAGAGAAGAATTCCCATGAGAATCAACTTTGAGAGAGCCAACCTAGAGAAGTGAGAGAGAAGCATCTCTTAAGTAGAGATGAGTGAAGGAGTTTGCATGTAACTCCCATATCTTATGAGTTCCACATTCACATTAAGTGTGTGCCATGTGTAGGAATCCTCTTAAGGAGGAATATCTAATTTCCTTATTAAAGAAATTACAAAAAAGTAATATGTCCTCCTGCTTGGACAAGGGGACAAATATAAATTAGGATACCTTGGTTTATCCTTTAATTACATAGTTCACCAAGGAAAGATTAAATTCTAACAATATGCATTTTTATTAATGCATATTTTGACCATCTATCAATTGTATAATGAAACTTATGCAAAATATGACTTGGTGTAGTGCATTTCCATACTTAGTTGTTCAGCTTAAGTGGGGATGGTGATGTCACCGGATCCATTGGATGGGGTGTCACCATTCGCATTACTTGGTCCAGCTTCATCATTTCTTAAAGCTTTTCTCCACATTTTGTCTCTTGCCATCCAGATATCTTCATTGGTGTTTCCATTGGGATATGTGCTTATCTCTGTCATTTGGTCTTTATAGTCTTTCTTGAGATGACCAACTTTGTGACAGTGTAAGCATGCCATTCTGGGGTTTGTCCAGCCTCTAGACCTTTTGGTCCATGCCCTCATGCAGTTTGCAGCAATGTGACCATATCTACCACATGTTGTACAGTTTGTCCATGTACTGTAGTCCCATACATATTGATTACTGATTCTCTTTGGTTGATAGGGAGTTTCTTGACTTTTAGGCTTCCATGCTTGCCTTTTCTTTTTCCAGCATTCACTAGTTGTGTGCCCATTCATCTTGCATGTAGGATAGTATTTGTCCATGTAGGTTTCCTTAGGTTGTTCCATCTTAGACTTACATTCATATGCTTTATGTCCTTTCTAGTTACATTTATAGCAGAATCGTATGATGATGATGTGGATTTAGGAATACCTTTCATTTTACCTCTACACACATTTGATGTGTGGCCTTGCTTTCCAAAGTGTTTGCAAGTCAACTTTCTTGGTCTTGGATTTTCATAGAAATTTTTTGAATTGGCTTGATTTGATAATTCTTCACTTTTGGTAAAGCCTAGACCGTTTTTGTTTTTGACTCTTCGTTGTCCTTTAAGAAGATCATCCATTCTATTATTGCTTTCTTCATCCTTTCTGATAATTTCATTATGTTGTTGTTGAACTCTAACCTCATGCTTTAGTTTTTTAGTTTTCTTCTCTTAGTTCACCGATAGCCTGTACTCTTTTAATGAGTTCCATATTCATTCTCTTTTCTTCTTAAATCATAAGGATAATTTGGTTTGTAATCTCATGGTGATGCTCAATATGTCTTTGAATTTCTAACTCCTTTTCTTGTAGCTTCTCTATAATCTTCCTTCTGTCATCAATAGCTAGTGTTATTTCTGTTTCATCTTGTCTAGCAGAACTCATCACATCAATCATTCTTACCATCTGAGTCTCGTGACGGATTTGTAGCATCTTTATTTGCTCTATCGGATGTTGATTGATCTCCTTTAGATTTGTGATGTTCTCTTATGATATGTCTGATTCAATACTTGTATTTGATCTTGAAGATTCAAAGAAATCTGGAATCTCTTCTTCTTGATAATATTTTTCATTTCTTTGAGTTTCCATACCTTTTCTCTCATCTTGATTCTCATTTCTTTATACTGTTCATAGAGGGTATGTGCAAGATCATGGTATGCCAAAAAGTGGCAATGTGAAAAGAAGTCCTGATTTGTAGACTAATTGAAAAAAAACTATAAATTTCAAGTTGTATAACATTTTTTTATAAATATCCAACATATGTCACATTATATGCTTCACCTACCACAATAAAAAAAGAAAAAAAAAATCAATTTGATGAAGTTTAGACTAAGTTAAGGTGGTCAGACACCAGAGCTTTTATATTTTGGAAAAATTTTAGAAGAAAAATCATAATTAATTATTTACTTGGAAAAAAATTACACAAAAATATGCGTCACATCCAGAAATGAATCTACTACTTATATATAGAATCTTGTAAAACAATATTATCGTTTGATTGTGTTTAAGGTGGTCAGACATACACCTACTTCTTATCTTTTTAGTCCTGGTTGATAGACTGATTGAAAAATAACTATAAATTTGAAATGGTATAAAATTTTTGAAATCAAAAACTTGAGTCACATTCTATGATTTACCTACTATAATAAAAAACTTAAAATTTTTCGATTTGATGAAGTTTAGACTAAGTTAAGGTGGTTAGACACGAGATTTTGTATACACTAGAAACGTTGTAGTAGAAAAATCATAATTAATTATTTACTTGGAAAAAAGTTACAAAAAAATATGAGTCACATCCATACATGAGTCTATTACTTATATTTATAATCTTGAAAAAAATATTATCATTTGATTGTGTTTAAGGTGGTTAGACATACACCTACTTCTTATCTTTTTCCTGAAATTTTCATACTACTGCAATGAAATTAAAAAGTTTTACCATATAGAATATTTTTTTTCAAAAAAGGGCTAGTATCTTAGAAACTATATTCAATTATATATATATATTCTCTTCTTACATATTTTTGATATAATATTCATAACTTGTTCAAATTTTTATGTGATTTTTTCTAACCCTGATTTTTTGAATTTTCATTGCCACTTAAGGACCTGTTTGGCATACCATGATCCTGCACATACCCTAGAACATCTGTATCTCAAGCTTTTTATTCTCAATATTCTTATAAAGTTTTTACTTCTCCATTGTATGATCTTTTCTCTTAAGCCTTTAAGATTTCCAAGAAGAGACTTAGCTCTGACCAATTGTTGGGATTAATGGGAAGTAGTACTGAGAGGGGAGGGGTGAATCAGTGCCTCTAAAACTTTTAACTATTTTCACCTTTCATCATTAGTAAACAGTCTTTATTGTATTACTGACCATATCTGATGTTCTTTCTTATGCATGTAATATTAATTCATAATCTTTAATTGTTTGCAACATTCATAGAAACATTCATGAAAGTAATAAACACAACACAAGAAATTATATCGCAGAAAACTCCTGTTAGGAAGTAAAAACTACAGTGGGGATGACACCCACAAAACTGCACTATCTATAGAATGGAAGGGAGCTGGTAAAGGCTTACAATTGATAAATTTTGATGATATACCCTATTACGAGTATTAAATTGGAGACCTATTAAGATCTACTCTATTGACAGCTTTAGCAACACTGATTTAAGTGTGCACTCGGTTAAGAGATTTACAATAGGACTGTTAGGTCCACCTTTCTTGAAAAGATTTCTTAAGCCTACTACACTTGTTAGAATGAGTACAATATGTTTTGACCAAACTGTATGCAATCTATAATTGCTGATTACAGATCCCTTAAAGCTCTCATAATAAGAATATCACCTATAGTGATTGATTAATACTTTTTCTCTTCTTGTCGGTAGCCTGTGTTTGGTTCTTGAAACTGATTTGATCCTTTTTTGGCTTTATGCATGAATTCTCTTGTCTAATCCTTAGATTCTCTCAGTGGCTAAAATCATCATTGAACAACAACATGTTCACAATAGATTGAGCATCTTTTTATACATGTATTTGACCTATTCTAGAATCACACATTACAATGTTAACTCTTGATCCAAGGTTTACAACTTGACCTTGATCCTTTAGTTTACATGTTTTAAATCAGTTAAACTAATTTAAAAAATAATAATTTCATTGTTTCCTCCACACATAATGGATTTAAAACAAAACAAGAAGCTAAATATATAACTTCAGTGTTTTATCTGACGTGAAAAGTCAGATCCACTTTTTGCGGGATGTAACTCACTATCAGTTCTTGGTCGTCGGGTTGAACTGAAAGTCTGTCGGCATCCCTTCTTTGAACTGATCATTGGGTTCCCTTCATCTATCGGGTTCCTCTCTTTGATGTTCTGTTGGGTTGCACTGTTGTTACTCGTCGAGTTCCATTATCCCTTTTTATCATCGAGTAACACTTAATAGTGTTTGTCGAGATACTTTGAACTTGGCAGTATCGGGTAAGCTTGGCGTCGGGTAGTGATGTGCTCTATCTATCGGTGTAGTGTATACCGATGGTGTAGATCATATTTTTCCTTGTATATACTAATGGCAAAATATAATGTCTTTAGTCTTTTGGTGTTGTTCAGGCAGTTTTGAGGAAAATGGCTCCCCTATAAATCTCCACCATGCATTTCATCATGGAATGGAGGAATATGGAAGGGGAGCCTCTCCATAGTGTATATATAGAAGGAGAGGTTCTGGAAAAAAATTTAGCTAATTTTTGTGGCAAGCCTTAGGCGAGATTGGAGTACCTGACTAGGAGATTGCTAGTGATTAATTGTGTTTGATTACAGGGATACCATTGGGAGAAGGAAACAAAGATTTTTTTTGTAAATTTAGATGTCATACAGACCCCTCCTAAGAAGGAGAAGGCTCTACCAATCCATCTAGATAGATTTCCAGGCATAAAATCATCTGACTACACTTATTTTGCCCAATTAGCCCTAGGTGTCCTTAATTCTAGGAATCTATTGTACGGACACCCTAGGACCCTAAGACCTACAAAATCCTTTTAGTCTTTGAAAAGGGTATTAGAATACCCACTTTATTTTTGGGTTTGTTTGGGATTGTTTTGCAAGAATTGGGAAAAACCTGTCATATAGGGCTAGTAGAAGCATTAGGCCTAAAAGCCAAGATTGAAGATGAATTGGGAGATCATTTTGAAAATCTATGCTATCTAGTCACCAATGGGATCATATGAAGCCTAGGAAGATGTTGAGCATGAGAAATATTCTTGCAGACACTTGTGGAGTTGAGAAGTGGAAAATGTACTTAGAACCATCCAAGAAGGAGTGAAAGAGTGTAGTGCAAACTAGTGACGCTTGTCTCCTTGGAAATCACAACAGTTACCTACTCTCAGAGTGGTATTGGATTAGTCCTAGACTAGGGAAGTAAGGACTAAGGAGATGAACCTAAGAGGAAGAATAGGGTCTTGAGAAGGCTAGGAGTAGTGCAGGTCCTAGTAAGCTTGTGCGAGCATACTTGGGAACATCTATCACTAACTTATTTAACTTAAGTTATTTAGTTCTTGGAAAAAATGATGGATAATATGCTTCAAAACTCTAAGGAGGGAATGACAGCCTTAGTTAGTAACCTTCATTTTTTGGTCAATCTTTTTGAGAAACTTGATGGGGACTTGTTTGAGAATCTTGTGGTTAAGAGTAAAGGTCTTGGTGCCAAAACTAGAGTGAAGCTGAACTAGAACACTTCTTCTAGCAAGAAGATTATGGAGTTAAAGGTGAGTGTGATGAAAATGAGTGAGCAGGATACCAGAATGGATGAAACCCTCTGGGGTTTGAAAGGTTGGCAGTAAGTTTTTGCTGCTTGTGTTTTGGTTTTTAGTTTGGTCTTTTTTGGTGGTGATGGGTGCCTTCATTCCCCCTCCTATTTTGTTTTGTTGGTTATATTGCTGAACATTATGTTGTCTTTGTATCTCTGAACATGTTGAGTTTTGGGTCCTTGTAAAACCTTTTTTGCTTATTTTTCAAAACATAAGTTATTTACAACAACCTAATTTACATAAACAACCTAATATTAATTATCATTGATAAACTAAATTTTATTGAAGTAGCTTAACCACATGAAATCAAACCCTTATCTAAATAAACATAATTTTATAAAAAATCATGTCATTTCAATCCATATTTTATACTACCATATAATATACATTTCAATTCCAAATTTTACCTATATAAACCATTTTTAAATACATTTTAAAATTAATTTTAATTGCTAAAAATCTAAAGCAACGACAAAAGAAGAAAAAATAAGGAAAAACTAAATATGCACTGACATACAACTACTAATGTAACACACCAGACAAGGAACTCATCAAATCTGAACAGTAGGAGATGGAGGGTATGAACAAGATAAAATTGAAAATGGAAAAATACAAGTCAACATCAATTCAAAACCAAACTTTCACACATAGGAAATATGCAATAAAAACATAGAGAACAGAGACATGAACATATGAAATAGAGTCTACAATCGTTCTAAAATACAAGAATGAAACACCATATAGCATAGGTAACACTCATCTTATGACACGGTGTTCTTGGGGTAGTGACTCAGAATGATTAACACGTTAACACCCAAAGGTAGTCTGCATAACATAAAGATTAGTTGTAATGGTAGCTTAGTTACCCAAAAAAGATTGACACCTCGCAAACCACAATCTAAACATTAATAGCATAAGATATTTTTCTAGATCCCCTAGCTCAGAGGGGTGGGTCTCAAGGTTCCACGTGGTTCGGAGTTAAATATTTTTCGCATTGAGATTTGTTGACTTGTTTGTGAACATACTAAACATATTTTACATCTTCTTTACATCTTTATTGTACCTTCATTATAAATTCATGACAGATGACTATTGTTTCACCTTTGTATCATGTTATGGATCATTGGTATTATAATTATATACTCTCTATTCATTTGGTTGTGAAAGTAATTGTGTAATGCCCCTGTCGGGTAACCCAATAGGACAACACAATGACTAAGGGAAATGCAGACAATTTTTTTAAAAATAAAGAATGTGATTAACATTACAAGTAAATTTGCATACAACATATTAACTAAGATACATATTGTTTAATTCAATATGAGAGATGACATAGTTAGATACAATGTCCTCTACAGTTCCCTGATGTTGCTACTAAAAATGCATGACAACATGACTAAGAGTCAAAGAGAAAGATAAGAATATGAACTATTTAATTTAAACCTTGAAATCAAGATGCATATAGTCACATAATAATAATCAAGTCAAAACATCATTTATCCACTTCCTTCATTAAATTAAAAATAATCATTGAAACATAGTTACATATACATTTACAATCACCTCCTCAAGGAGATTACAATACTACATCAAGATAATAATCATATCTTCAAAGAGGCTAAAATAATAAATTATTACATCCATATGAAGGTACATATCATGATACATTGTAAAAGAAAAACAATATACCAACATGAATTGAGAAGTTGCATGAGGTAGATAGTAAAGAAACATAATCCTTCCAAGATCACATACCATGAAATCTATAACACAATAGAAAAAAATTTTCTACCCAACCATGTGGAACCCTGAGGTCCACTCCCATGAGCTAGGAGATATCACAAGGCCGCACACCAGATATGAAACAAAAAATAGAATATATCAAGAGAAAAAAAAACAAGCATGAAATTTCACAAGGGATTCAACTTGAAGAAAAAATATATCAAGGAGCACATAGCAAGAAATCCACAAGATATCACAAGTCATTATAAGTTACCTGAGGATACTAGAGAAAAACCAAAAGACAATTAAAGGGAATCCTAAAATACACATTGGAGAGTGTCATCACATAATTCTCCACTATCCTAGGCTATCTTGGCATGCATCTCCAGATCCCAGCCCCCAAGTGATAACTCATGTGGTATTGACAACCTTTTGTGAGACAAGAAAGTCGATTTGCTAAATCAACGCCCTCAGACAGTAAGGCCTTCTTCGATCCATCAATGGTTTACATATGATATCTCATGGCTATGGGAGAGAAAACTTAAAAATCTTGATTAATGTGTAAACCCCAACCTAGTTCATTTAATTATTTTCATCACTTGATTAAAACTCAATAATGGGTTATCCTAGTTTGACCACTTTGGGCCCCGACCCCCATTGCAAGCCACTCTCCTAGAACTTCTCTTAGAAAACCCTCCGCTATGCTCTAAACAGAAAACCAAAATGCATAACCAAATAAATAGCCACCAAAGGAACAACAAGGAACCCAAAATAAATAGTTTGGAGCATAAAAAAATAATCCCGTAATTGGACAAGGGATCCATCATCAAGAGGACATCAAATTCATATTAACACCTTATTGAACATCTCATAGGAAACCCTTTAGGTTCCAAAACATAGGTCTCCAAAATCTCGCATAATAGAAATCTCAAGGCCATAACAACATGTGGATCCTCAAAAACCAAAATCCAATTCTCATAAACAACATGTTCCAATGTCAAAAGAAATGTGAAATTTCAAAATATCCATAATGTTACCAAGAAGAATACTCAGTCCATGTACAACTACAATTCCACTATAAGTCCCCAATCACAATACACACACGCATAAACATAAACATTTCATCATAAAATATTAAGGGAACACAGATTAACAAGGGGCAAGATAATAAATCCTAACACTTCCCCAAGCCGCTGGTATTTGAATGAAAATCCCAAGTTCCCCAACTGAACTTAAACACACAACACACAATCTGTGGCATTAAAAGAGTGTACATAAGGTCGAAATTCAGATTTTACTTAAAAGGATGAAGAAAATATTAATTCAAAATGCATCATAGTGATATCCCTTCTAATAATATTTGGCAGATAATGATACTATGAACCTAAGGAATATATTAACAAATTAAGTTACTATCTAAAGAATGCATTTTCTAATGAAATTATTAAATACAAATTTCATATGAATATTCATTAAACAAACCTATATATCTTTCTAACTTAACTCATATTCTAAATGGATTAATAATATGAATATTGTGACGTAAATGATATTTTTATGGATGACCATATTTAGTTATATGATCTCTACTTTTATTCCCACTTTAATACATAATTACAAAACATTCAATTGAATACATAGTTCAAATAATATAGAATAAAAGTTAAATCACACTAAACATTACAAATAGATTATATTATTTTATTTGAACTTTTTGCATAATAACTTAACTAAACCTATATTAAAATAATCTTTTAATTTATATCATTTAATTGAAATTAACCAATACAAATAAAATAGAAAGAGTTAAAAATTAAATAATAATTTTTTATTGATAAAAATTATATAAAACAATAATCTTATTTCAAATTTTCATAACACAAATCTGAAAAAAAAAATTTGAGACATTCTAAAAGTTTATTATAGATTTACTTAATGTTAACAAGAATCAAAAACAATAAAAGATTCTTTCGAGCTAATGTATATCTAACCTTATATGCTACTAAACAGTAAGGCAATGCCAACCCGAGAGAAGAATAACATAGAACAAAATAAAAATATCTACATCTATGAGAACCCTACATCATAAGAGCAACCATATTATAGGGATGCAAGGTCTTGATAGGGGGGATGTAATGCCCACCCTAGCATCTTCCTATGATTAGATTGACAGGACTTTTTCTTTGACACTTTGGATTTTATGATGGACTATGATTATTATTTAGTTAACATTTTATGAGACATTTGAGCATATATATTTGGTTACTGCAGTTTATTTGGAAATATTAAAATAGCATTTAATGATGAATGGTCATAAATGAACTATAAGTAAAATGTTTTACATTGATTTGTGTTATGATGTTTATATTATGATCTAACCCTTCTGACCCTATTATGGTTTGACATTTATTGGTTGATGTGTGTGTAGGATGAGGAGGGGCAGTCGTAGTTACTCTTACGGGAGATCCACAAGATGTCGCACTCTCCCTCCTTGTTTGTCACTACATGTTTATATATATA
>MU225510.1:85002-99903 GCA_018584345.1 Thuja plicata | reverse complement strand
ACTATGTGGTTGGAGGAGTTGCTTTACGGGAAGCAACTTCTCCAACTTTCATAGTTGGTTGGAGGAACAACCAAATAATCTCCCGTAAAGACTTAAACAAAGTTTTTAATAAATTTAATTAAAATATATTTTAAACGAAAGCATAACAAGAATAATAAACAAATACCTTTCAAGAAAAACACATAGCACAATAGGAAAACAAGTGGCCTAACTTCTAGGAGGTCTTGAGTTAAACTCCCTCCTACATAGCCAATTTTACTACAAAGGCCATTTCCCTTTTATTATTATTATTTTTACTTTTTATTTAATACATTCATTAAATATGCTATATTTAACTCATTTTATTTACTTATTATAAATAATATACTATTTACACAATTAATGAAAAACATATAATTATTATTATTTATATAAGCATGGATATATGCATGTGCACCCACATATAAACATACCTATATAAAATACAAACAATTATAACATAATTATTTACTATACATATAAAACAGATGAGTTCTAACTCATAACGTAAATGCAGACCAAAATCAAATCAAGTTCATAACATAAACTGCATTTTACTCTCCCAACTAGGATAACTTCCTAAATAGAATTCTAAGTCCATGGGTAACCTTGAGAGTAACTTGGTTAAATCTCCACACATCAATAATTCAAGGATTTTGAAGGCACGCTCAGACCTGTGTAGCCAGGTTTAGGTACCTTTTGAGATGATTGGGATAGGTTTCAGATTCATGGGAGTTAAGATGCAATTTCTAATTTTGCGATTTCTTAAAAATTCAGACTTAACCAAATTTCAAGATCACGAGGTTTCCATAGATGGATGATGTTTTTGTGCATGCGAAAGTTTGTATCACCTTTGTATGTATGTTGTTTGTTTTGTTAAGGTTATATGATTTATTTATGATGTGTTTGCACTTGTCTTATACTCGAGTTTAGTTTTTTGAGGCTAGGACTTGTCTCGATGGCCTGTGTGCACGAGAGGGATCCTTTGACCTATAAATGAACATTGGGAAATTTTTACTTAGGCATGTGGAAATTTTTATGATTTATTTTGAGATGTCTTGTGTTAGACCTTCTTCCAATAGTTTCATGTTATGGTTAGGACTCGTTCTGAGGGCCTGAGTGCACAGGGGAGTCTCTTAAACCTATGAGTCAGGACTTGGAAGTGTCATTTTGTATTTGTGGTTTGTGATGGGTTGAGGGAATAGGAACCTTAAGTGAGTGGCTCACAATAGGTGTTGGAATCCTAAAGTGGTTGCCAGATGATCCTATGGGTGGGTTTGTAAAAAGTGATAACCTTAAAAATTAACCTGGGAAGGGTGGATTCAAAAGATAACGAAAGAGAACATAATAATGGCCACACAGACTTGATTGGAGTACCGGGACCAGGGATAACTGCCAGGATGGATCCCTATTCATAAAGGGGGGACCAGGGTTACATGGTTGCTAGGAAGGATCCCAATATATAAGTTGTGTGATGACACTCACTTAGGTGGTCTCCTTGAACCTTGACCTCTATGTTATAGTATGATGATATTTTATGTTCTTTTCTTTTTGAGTCTTGGATTTCTTTATCCTTTGAGCCTTAGATTGCTTAGGGCCTTGTGAGTACCTTGGTTCTATCTCCTAGCACGGGGGGTGGAATCTGATCAGTTCCACATGGTTGGGTGGCGAAAATCTTTCGAGGTCATGTTCGTGACTCGTGGC
The DNA here is from genome assembly GCA_018584345.1 of Thuja plicata. Taxonomy (NCBI): domain Eukaryota; kingdom Viridiplantae; phylum Streptophyta; class Pinopsida; order Cupressales; family Cupressaceae; genus Thuja; species Thuja plicata. Next base: position 98,181 of record MU225510.1, on the reverse strand, counting down.
TTGGATATGTTTAGATTGTATGAAGACTTTTATCATTGTTACTGAAAATAAAGATGTAAAGATATGTTGTAGTGCCTTTGGGCCAATTATGTACTTGTTATTATGGGATCTATTATCAGAAAGATGTAATTGAAAAGGAAAGCAATGTAATTGGGAGGGATAGTTCTAGGCTTGATTTCAAGGGGTATTATTTGATAGAGCAAAGTTGGAAATATATAATGTAATATTGAATGTCTCTCCTTTATTGCAATGAAAGAAAAATGTTTATTATGCTAAAGTTGAAATGTGATTTGTAATGAATAGTTATTCAATGTGTAGGAAGGAGAAATGGAATTAGTATATAAAGTAAGGAATATAATTGTAAATGAAATGTTATTTTCTTACCCTATCTCTTAAGTTCGAAATGTGAAAGTAAAGAAAGGAAATGAAATTCAATTTGGATAAGTAATGTAAATATGTTAGCAAATGAATTCATTAAGGGAACCATAAGAAATTTAAATGTGAAGTAGTAATGAATTAATGTTAGAAAAAAAAAATTTGTTAGTTGCAATTTTTGGTCATAAGACCTGATTCCTTATGGGTTCCCTGGCGGGGACATTACAGGGGAAATTAAGCACACCCAATCCAGGTACACAAACGTTCGCACGACCACAAAAGATGATAATGAGCTCATATAAATGCAAAGACAATTAAACTCAATTACAGCGCAATCATGAAACCACCACTAGACTGATACATAGCCAAAGGACAGACCCATCTCACTGACATTATAAGCATATTGGTTGTGTAAACCTTATTACTAAAACTCACATGAGTATTACCTATCCTATCTACAACGGATATCATGGAATCTTCGGACGCTTCTTCATGTACAACTACACAAAAATAAACACCCATGACAGAAACAAGAAGCAACGATACAGATAATACCTCAACTATGAGACGATTTCCAGCAGACTAGCTTTGTAAATATGAAACGAGGAATTAAAAATAATGAAATTGACATAAGGAAATATAGGAAACATGCATCGCAATGCAGGTTAAAATGCAGAAATATACATATAACACCTTATGGCATAGGGAAGACCAATAGACATGTTTCCGGTCAGCTGCATTATTGAAGCTGTGGAGCAGTAATTAAACGATGTTATAGACAGTTTCAAGAATAACACTACAATAAGAAGCTGAAAAGAATGACTTGGGAGGTCCAGAAATGACGTTAACCATAGAGGATGGAGTATCAAAAAAAGAAGATGCAACCATAATGGAAGTTATTGTTTACCATACAATAAGGGAAATCAACAAGCGAGAGGATTCCTAGTTTCCATATCATACCATAGTTTCTATGCAAGCAACCACAGTTTTGAAATCATACCTCCAGCTGCAAGAGGATAACCTAGGAAGAAAGACACACCACAACGGGTACGAGATCAAGCAATCCCAATATATCGACTCCTATGTCTCTCCCTAAATAACCACCATAATCGTCTCCCATCCGTGAGAAAATTCCAATTCCCAGAATCAATGCTCAATATTGTACAAGCCAACCACAGATCCCCAAAAGAGAGCCAATTCTGGACCCCTGGTAAATTCCCCAAGTTGAAGCTCTACCCCCAAAACAAGCAAGGATGTGGATTACTACTTGGACGTGAGGAATCCCCCCACCATGCAAAACAACCTTATTATCATTAATTCATCTATAGTCACTCTTTTCAATATTCCATTATATATTGATACATATTCTAATAAATTTTATTGTATTTATTTTATTTCCAATGATAAATACAAATGAAATTATATCAAAATAACATTCACATTTACTTAATTATCTTACAATGTGTTTTGATAAGATTAATTAAAGATTAATAGAATTATCTTATAATAAAGAGATACTTTATTTAGTGATATTATATTAACGTCAATCACACTCTAGATTACCACCAATTAAAAAATATATCATTATTTATAATATTAATAAATCAATATTTTAATATACTTAAGACATATTTACATTATATAGCATATCATTTGGTGCATTTGAACATAAGAAATATTACTATTGTAATCTCATTATGAATTGAATCGTAATAATACAATGCATTCAGATATAAAAGTTAAAATAGCTATATCAATATCTATGTAAACGCACACACGTGCACATGCGCACGCGCACCCCCACACACACATATTACATGCGTTGAAAACCTACCAGTGTGGAGCAAGTTTAATCATGCAAATGATAGCGTAAAACAATCAAAATATCATAAACATGTTATAAAAATTGAAACAAAAACAAAATCTTCACCACAACCTCCGATGAGAAGAACAAGGGAGCCTAATGCCTTGTTGATTTTCTCTTAGAGATATTTGTGGATGTTCTTTCTCAACACAATAATAAAATTCCACTAGATTACTTGTAAATAAAATGGGTGATCTTAGGATGCAAGCCAATAAATGAGGAAAGACTCAAGAGCTAGTGTGAGGAACTAGTCTCAAGTTTCTAACAATGCAAAGGAGATTCAAACTATGAGCTACCATGATATGCAAGATTTAACATGCTAGGATGAATTTTTCATTATCTTAACATGTAACATATAGATTCAAAAATGATGAACGAGACTAAAAAATGCTAAGAACTTATGAGAACTTCTAAAGCTAAACTAGCATGATAACAATGCAAAAATGAGAGATGATTTTTCTCTTGGCAAGGATCCTCTTTATAGATTTTGGAGCAAGGATGAGAGCTTGGATGAAGTGGCACCTATGTGGCATCCACATAGCAGCCACATAAGAGACACATAGACTAAAGGGGATGGCCATGCAAAAGTCAACTTGAGACAAGATGTACAATTAAGCTTTGAAAGACCCAACGTTGCTCACACATGTGTGAGAAACATGGGAGAAAAGGAGTGGGGGATAAGAGTGTAAGAGTATTTAAGTAGGTTGGGTGGCTTCCTTGGGAGGAGTCTGTCACACATATGTGACAAACTCATTAGGGACTAATGAGGTTACGAATCACTTTTTAAGCATGATTAGCTGGAAATTAGTAATAAAGGTAGGTTTAGAGAGTGAGGTGATGGGTGTAGGCTAAGTTTATAGGTTGGTATTAGCGTTAAATTTAAATAAGATTTAAATTAATCAATGCTTAGAATAATATGAGAATATGTAGGATTAAATAAATATGAGTTTATTTAAAAAGGGGATTTGTGGAGGAACATGTATTAATTTTTTTTTTCAATTTGATTTCTGGATTTGATTGTGTGTAGTTTTTAGCATCAATGTTTCGGATCACACTCTGTGATCCATCATCAAGATGAGAGCAAAGAGCATGAAGGAATGTAAAAATCATTCTTACATTCCTTCATGCTCTTTGCTCTCATCCTGATGATGGATCACGGAGTGTGATCTGAAACATTGATGCTAAAAACTACACACAATCAAATCCAGAAATCAAATTGAAAATTCTTATGGATTGTGGAAATCTGATCAATTTAACATGTATTAAATCAAATTTAATACATTAGAGAGGGGGGTATTTAAATTAAATTTAAATACTTTAGGCAATGAACCCAACTTAATTAAATAAATTTAATTAAATAGGTTGAGGAATATAACAAAGATAGTTAACTAATTAATTAAAATTAATTACAATGTTCCAAGGATTTAATTAATTAAAATAAATTTAATTAATAGGAACAATTTTAGACGTCTACATTTTGCCACTATTTGATGCTGTATCACAAGTGTTGTCATGTCAAAGAAAATAAATTAAGATGCCCTGGAAGAAATTGGGTACCTAAGAGTCATGTCGAAGTGACGATGGTAAGAGGTTACTCCCCCTCGAGAAAATAATGTGAAATTTTTTTTGTGGAATTTTCACGAATAAAGGCATGCAGGACAGAAAATGAAGAAACAGAAGGAAAAGGTTGAAAAATTACATGACCATCAAGGGATGGAAGAAAATGGCATGAAAAATGGATACTAGGATGAAAAATAGGCCAAGGGGGCTATAAGTAGGGCCAAAAGGCCCCACAAAGGGTCACTTTCACCACGACCAATAGAATAAGTAGAGCGAGTGAGAGCTACATGGCTAACAAGAGAGAGAGAGAGAGAGGGGGGAGAGAGAGAGGGAGAGAGAGAGAGAGAGTCAACTTGGGGAGCATGTCCAAACCTATTAGAGACTCACCGATTGGGACCCACCTATGAGTCCTAAACCCTTGCCTTGTACTTTGTTTGTGCTTTCAAATTTTGCATTAAATGCTCATTTTTATAATTAATTAGGGGGTAGGTTTAGCTGTCAGGGCGGAGACGTCAATCAACCAATTGTCATCTACGCAAATGTTAACCGATCGATCAACGTTTGCGGGGATGGTAAAAAGAGGGTCAGAGACGATGATAACCAATCATGATCTCTGATGATGATGGTTACAAGAAAAAATTTCTAGGAGACTGCGGAAATCAAGTCCACCAATCCGCCTCTTTTTGGAGTGGCATTTTTTGCCAATCCACATATTCGATTCCCAATAGGTATCTTTGCGGATTGGGAAAAAGACTAAAGGGGATGCTATAAAACATAACCTTGGGGGGTCACAGACTAAATAGGGGGAATCAGGGACATGATGCCGCAATGGAACTAGGATATGGGAAGAAGTGGGATACAAAAGACTGATTGACATATGTTCATTGGGTGTAGGCACATGATCTTTCGTTGTCTTTGAGGGAGTGCTAGCTCAACACGATGGAGCTAAGAGGGTAGCCAAAAACATCACAGTCAGGGTAGGTTAAAATTTGCAACCTTAACCATGTTCATGAGTGGGCCTAACATCAACCCCAACCTTCAATAAAAGTCTTATCGACAAATTCAAATCCGTTTAGGAGATATGATTTAGGAGATATGATCAAAGCTTTGAAAACCTTGCATGCATAAAGATCTATTTGTTTCGGTCATTTTTTGTTTATCCAAATTTAAATAAAAAAAAGACCCCCTCTAAAATTTTAATACCTTTCCAAAAATCTAGGATTTTTTGAAAAATTCTCTTATTTGCATTCAAATTATTTTTTTATGAAAAATACAAAAAAAAATAAAAATCAGAGAAATGTGATCAGAAAAATTTGAACTTTTCATTGTAGGCTCCTGATATCCACCCCAATCTAAAATAAAAAGTTCATAGAAAAATTCTAGGACATTTAGGAGATATGACAAAATCTTTGAAAACCTGCATGTAAAAAAAAATCAGCAAAGAAAACTCAGTGATTACAAAATCGAGAGTTCAATGCTAAAAATTGATGTCCAGCCCCTCGGTGGGCGCCAAAAATGTGTGTGAAATTTGCATACCTATTTGTCACAAATAGTTTGTAGATCATTTCATTCATGGTTAGATAAATAAAATTTTATAACAACATATAAACCATACTAAATCAATCTATTGCTTCCTAAATGATGCAAGTGTGATTTCTCTCATATTTTTCCAAAATTACCAATGACTTGTCTACACCAAGATGGAGGATTTAAACATGAATGCATGGTTAATCTATCTTTTTTTATTTTTTTAAATGTAAATATAATGAAAGCTAATATAAATTGATGCAAAACAATAAGCAAATTAAGGTAAATGAAATCTATGATTCAATGCTAATATCTAATATGCAAGATAAATCAAATACAAACAAGCATGATAACAATACTATTCAATTGAAATATTCTCCTAGATGATCATATATTTTTTTTCTCTTTGATTGTATATATTTGAGAGGTGAGAGCCTGATTTTATAGAAAACTTAGATAAAAGCGACGATCAAGATTGACTGATAAGGAGTGGTTAAGATTCTCCCAGAATTAGCACAATCCATGTGATTTTGAGTTGATTGGCTTCTTTCTTGAGTGATTTATTGAGATAAGGTTTATTGAATATTTTATGATTGATTTATTCATCTTTCCTTTTTCAACTCCAAATTTGATTTTTTATTTATTCAACTTTCCCTTTTCTCAAATTTTTAATTATTTTTCTCAAATTAATTTTTTTTTTAATGTTTTAATGACAAATTAAATTATTTAATAAATATGCTACGATATTTAATAAATAAATATGATTTAAATGATTTAATTTCCAGATAATGTTGATATTCAAGATTTTAATTGATTCAGTGAGTAAATACAACCTAGTGATCAGATCAAGTTGAATTGATGAACAAAATTGCCTTTGGTTAGGACTTTGATGATTAAAGATCGATTAATCAAGATTAGGGGATTATAAATTAGAAGATCATTTTTGGGAGATTACACATACATGTCATTAGAATTACTAGCATGAATATCATTGTTAGAATCAAAGACACCATCATCAAAAGTATCTTCTTCATCCAAAATAATTGTAATAGAATGCAAGATATTAATAGAATTATCATGTTTATTTAACTTTGAATATTTTTCAAAATAACTTCCTCCTTTGGCTCAAGTACAGATTGGTCAAAAGGAAGCAAGGCATCAATAGGTGTACGAGGTAAAACAATGTTTTGAGAAATACACTTGTGGGATCTAGTACGACGCTTACGATGGTGATCAGGAGTATGATAGTTGCGTTTTTTTTTGTTTGAAATTGAGTTTGGTTTAGTATCAATCAACATCGGGTCCTTTTCTTCTTTAGGAGGAAGAACAAAAGGAACTACACTAGGTTGAGATATGACTTTATCAGAATTTGTAAAAGATATAGGAGGTGTGGAAGGTGTAGGAGAAGTCTAGGTCTAGGGCAAGGAGCTAGAAGAATATTTTTGCTAAGTTCACAATTCTTGTGGAATTTGTAAGGTTGATAAGAGTGGAAGATATTATCAGGGTGAGGTTGAGTTGGTTGAGGCATAGAAGGCCAAAACAATTCAAGTTCAACTGAGTCTCGAGGCACTCAAGGGTGGTAAAGACTATGGTTAACAGTCATGATCTCTCTAGTATGAGGAAATTTAAGACATTTATGAATAGGAGAAGCTATGACTTTCACAAAGGTAAGCTAAGGAAGACCAAGTTTGACTTGAAATTGATCGGAAGTTTCTATCAGAGTAAAGGTAACATCTATAGTTTTATTACCAACCTCAATAGGAAATGAAATAGAACCATGATAAGAATAAAGGAAACCATTACAAGTTTGGATCATAACATCAGATTCATCATAAAAATCATGTTGTAATTGTCTAATTAAAAGGTGTTCTTCGGTTATCACATTCGTCATTAAAATAGTATCAACAAGGACACCATAAGAATGAAGTCAATTAACCTTTGCAAAAATATAGATAGGACCATTATGTGCTTTAATTTTCTAGGTAGAGTCAAAGGTAATGCAAGGATCAGATTGAGGTTTAGGTTTGATTTGGTCAATAAGGCTGAGAACATGATTAGCATCATTACATTCCATATTATAGTAAACCCATTGAGAAGAAGATGAAGGTTGAGTAGAATCAATGGTATTGGTTGAATGAGATGGCAAAGGATTGGTGTAAATTTTCAAGTTTTAATTGGGAGGTGCTACTAATTTATTTCCTTGATTATTGACACCTTCAATGGATATAAAATTAGAATCAATAAGGTCCTAGATAAAAATTTTCAAATGGAAACACATTTTGTATCATGGCTCAGATTATGATGGTATTGACAAAAATATTTATGGTCAAAGTTTTTGGCAAAAAGTTTGGAAGTGTGAATTGGTCTAAGGTGTTAATGCAAGATCTAAAACAAAGGGAGATTTGGTATTCCTTTTTTGGGGGGTAACAAGAAATGATGATGATATGATAAAAAAAAAATATAGAATATATAATCTATGAAAGATAATGGAAGAAAAGAAGAAGGATGTATGCAGCTTGAATCAAGATGAGGGAATATGAACTACATATCTGAATTTGACTGTCGTTGGAATGTTAGATCTTGTTGCAAATCTAGAACTAGAACCCTGAGACTGCTATCTGTCTACTCTGCAATTTTCAACCAAAAAGTGCAAGGACAAGTAGAGAAGTCATCTTCTACCCGGGAACAAGCCGAGAAATTAAATTTTCCTTAGCAGCTCCAAATCTGATGAAACTTTCTAGGTTCCTGTGTTTGCACTGGTACTTCCCAGATCCGGATCCACAAGTCCCAAAACATGTTCCTAATTACAGAAAATGGAAAATGGTTGTGGAAAAAGGTTTTCCCTTGTCAAACCCCTGTTTAGTAATTAACCTTGAAATTGTATTGAAATTTCATAAAGGAAAGAAGCATGTAAGGTAAGAAAGTAAATGATTGATTCACGTTGTATGTAAAACCATCGTGGAGGGATATTGAGATCCATAAAACCCATGAATATGCTTATAATATGTGGTGCAGGAGCACCTCCCTCTACTCTTCAAAGAAATCATCCTTCTAAGGTCTTCAAAGGATTCACCCAAGGGCCTCTATGCCTAAGGGCCTAAAGGAACATTTCAACAATGATCAATAAGCCAACTTGTAAGGCCTAGTGACCCTTAGTGTCTTTATAAACCTTGGGCTTTGACTATGGTCAATTGGCATGTTTTGATTCTAGGTTAGTCTAGGTGTTTTATTTGTATTTAGAGTAATTTTTTTAGTCCATAATGATCATTAGGATCTTAGGATTAGGTCTTATCCGAGAAAAAGTGCACTTTTGCAAGAAATGCAAAAAGTTGCACAATGCAAGAATTTATTGTCAGAAATTTTTACAAAAAGTTACTAACTATATTATAAGTTCCCAAAAATGGTCATAACCTTGAAAATGTAGTTGGATTCATTGGGGAAGGTCTTCAATAATCCCTTTCAGATGGGCGGAAGATAAGAGGATGTAATTTTGGCTTTGAAATCAATAAAACATCCTTTTTTCCCATATTTCTGGACTATAACAGTGTGTGTATAGTTTGGTACAGATTGGAATTAGAAAAAGAGTGGATTAATTGAATTCTATGATTATATAATATTTCAATGCAATTGGTTTGAAGTGATTTGGAGATCAGAAACAAAAGATATACTCGAATCTTCCTCGGGTGCACAGAAACCCTCCCTAAACAGGCATTTTTCACTAATCATGCCCTAACTTGCTTTCCCATAGTGGGAATCCCTTGTCCTTTAGGTAAATTCAAGTAGGTTAAATTTACTCTAGTGTTTGAAGAGATTGGGAGAGGAGGAATGAGTTTTCTAATTTTACTTGCAAGCCTAAACCAAGCATCTCTATGTGCTTGGTTCAACCCAGAGAAGAATGAAAGTAGGAGATGCACTTTCAGGGTGGAAAAACTCAATATGATAGTGGATTTTGATCTCTAAGGGGTCCCTTTAAACATTAAAATTTGTGTCTTTCCTGAGTAGCTAGAGTGGTGAAGACTTCTAGAACAAATCAACCCTTTTGGTCATAATTAGGTATATTGCAACAGTAAGCATTTGGTACTTTCCCTTGTGTTTGGAAATATATTATTTTGGGGTTTGATATAAATTTGTAAAGGGTATCTATATCTAATCTATGTTTTATAGGTCCTTTAGGAATTTTTCAAACTAAGTCCTAAAAACTCTCTCTTTAGGGCTACAAGCCAGGAAGGCTTAAAAGCAAGAGTTGGTGTATAAACTCTTAGTCACTCTAAAGGGTTAAGATTCATTTATTTAGGAGATAATTGAATTGTATGGAACCTTTCCATCCCCATTCAAACACATAGGTTCCCATTTTGTGTCAAAACCAAGTAATAGTCATTTTCTATTAAAGAAGACTTAGGATCCTCGAGGAGGATATACATTTGGTGGTTGTTTGTGGGATCTTTTGAAGGTGTAGAGAACTCTTTCAATTTAGTTTGGGTGTAGAGAGAACACCTAAGGTCACACCACATTAAAGTTTCCTAGATAGAGGAGAGATTTGCAACAAGTGGTTTCAGAGCATCAAAGATCCTTAGGGAAAAATCAAACCAACACCATTGAAGGAGAAGATGGTGGAGGGTTGTCAACAAGGATGACCAATGCAGAGATAGTAAGATACCTCAGAGAGAAAAGGAAAAAGCATGATGAACAAAGAGACACTGAAATGCAGTTTAGGAGACAACAAATGGAAGAGCTTAGGGAAGAGATTCATAGGAAAAGTGGTAACTTTGAAGATGTTGAAGCAGGGAGTGAAGAAGAAACCCTTGAGAAAGAGGAAGATGAATGTCATGCAGATCAGAGGCTACTAATAAAGACTCTAAATTCTATGGAGAGGAGAACCATGGATACCAAGCTTGAGTTTCCTACATACAAGTGGCGAGATCTTGTGCTTCAGATTTCTAGGTGTCGCATAGGAACAATCCATTGAAGAGATTTGTTGAGCATCTTTTAGATCAAGGCTTTACACCAGCCGTCGGTCTTACCTCACGATCTTTGGGCCCATCTAACCTTCCTCTACTATGAGCCTGCCAGATAACCTTCCACCTACGTGCCCTGCTATCGGCTCTGCCACATGTTGCGTAGGTACAATGCCTCAATGATAATCTTCATGCATATTTTGGGCTAAGACATTGTGCCTACCATCAATCTGATCTGCCTTCATCGCCTGTCATTGATCTTCTGTGCCTTAGGATCTATGCATGTTTGACGCTCCTCTTTTGCCATGTGTACTAGCACCTCACCTACATGGGCCCCACCAAAATATTTTTGTTGTCTACCAAAGCCGGCCCCTTTTAGGAAACTAGAACAAGCACGACCATTGAGACACAACCTGCACATGAGCACCAAGAGACTCTCCTCTTTACTTCAAATCAATATGTGAGCATGTGAGTATTTAAACATCTAAAATATCCCTCACCCCACCAATGTGGGATAATTATTTTTGGATTTTTTAAAACCTATAACCATGCATGTCTAAAATTTTTTTGCACCCTCTAGTTAGCTTCTTAATCCGCCAACCGAGCTTAGTAGAACACGCGCCCTTGGCTCTCACTTCACATTAGCATGCAATTGTCTTGATATATAAATACTTTAATACTATTCATTTCCCCATGAATGTGGGATAAATCCCTTTACCTTCGCTTACAAAATGACCTATGTTGTGGCCAATTCCTTTGAGTCATTCTACCATCATCTCACGTGCCTTGTTCCTGCTTCCTCCATAGTGCAGTCTCTCATGGCCTTTACACCTGCTAATGCATTTTCTTGCAAATTTTTTGAAACAAAATTTGTTTGTAGTCCACACATCTTCCATGAACTACCCAAGCAACTATGCATATCCTCTTTGGTGGAATTTTTTTTTTACACCTACTAGCACATTAGCTTGAGGTTTCTAAATCCCTTTCAATCATTAAAGCCAGCGCAACCTCCTCTTCCTTTTATGCGCAGGATCCTTTTTTTAGTACATCCTGCCAATGGCATTTTCTTTGAAAGATTTTTGAAATCCATGGCTGTGGAATTGGGTGCTACACCTATCCTACACAACCCTTGGTGGATGGTGTTACAGAGAAGAGATATCAAAGGTTGATGGAATTGATGTTAAACCTATCAATGCAATTCCCTGGAGTTTTGCAGGCTTTCACCAAAGTTTCCAAAGCCCTTTCCATTTCATGTGCAGCCTTTTGGAAGGCGCAGACTTGGAGATTTTGCATTACACCTACCAATTTCATTGGCATGAAAGTTTATCTTCCTTAAACATATATACACACCCTTTGATGGATGCCCCAAGTTTGGTGAAAACTTGGAAACATGCACTACTTGAAACCCATTCACTTATGTCTATCAGCTTGTCTCTTTGCACTTCGAACCCTTTCAACTTCCATCTCCAATCTCCTTGGTTTTGACGTGTGTTGTCTGACTTTCAGTCACCCCTTTTTTTGGCATTATTGGAGTCATATAGTCAGTCTAGTTAGTCTGATGTCCAGGTCTAAGTCTTCCCTAGGACAGGAAGTCTTTGCTGGGTTCCCCTTCCTTTTCCATCTTGTTTTAGTCAGGTGGGTTGTTATCAGAGTTTCATTTCTTTGGGTAGGTTGTAGATCCTAACCCGGCAAAGATTTGTGCTCCAATCAATGTTCTTTCTCAGGAAGAGATCGAAGATTGGTATGGATTGATTCTATAGGTCTCAACGATCCTAATGCAATAAACGATGAGCAATTTGGTTAAGAAATGAGCGAGAATGAGCTCAGCGGGATTTCAGAAATCATCTTCTCCATGGCGGAATTCTACCTAAGAAGGTAATTTTCCGCAAAGGCATAAAAGAAAGAGCGCTATGGTGGACCCCACAACGGGTTTTCAAAGCCCTTTTTTGATTTTCCGGGTAAGCAAGACTCAAAGCGGAGAATCAGATTTCAGCTTCTCCGTGGCGGAATTCTACCTAAGAAGGTAATTTTCCGTAAAGGCATAAAAGAAGAACTTTGCTTTTTGCAGATTTCGCACCTCTCAAGTGATTTTCCGCAAAGAAGAACTTTGCCTTGTGTAGGTTTCGCACCTCTCAAGTGATTTTCCGCAAGCTTGTTTATAATAAGGTGGGCCCAATTTATTAAAAAGGGATATTATGTTATGGTTTTAAGAGATCAAATAAAGCATGTGCTTTAAGTTAAGTATCCCGCGCACTTAAAAATGACGTGTGGAAAATGACCTCTCATACATTTCTGCCAAGGAGAAGCACTTTTTGAGTTTTCCGTAAAGAAAGCAGAAAATGACCTCTCATGTTCATTTTCCGCCAAGGAGAAGCTTCAGTCTCATTTTCCGCAATAGAGAAGCTTTTTTCCCATTTTCCGCGAGGAGAAGCTCTTTTCCCATTTTCTGCAATGGAGAAGCTCTTTTCTAATTTTCCGCGAGGAGAAGCTCTTTTCCCATTTTCTGCAATGGAGAAGCTCTTTTCTAATTTTCCACCAAGGAGAAGCTTCAGTCTCATTTTCCGCCAAGAGAAGCCAAGTTGCAAATTCCCGCAATGGAGAAGCAGATTTGGAATTTTCCGCTGCCCGATATATCCATGGTTTCAAAGTCTTTTAAGATTTTGATCACATGGGGCGTTTTGAAATCACTCAAAGAGTAAATGATGTCTTGACTCCGTGGCCCAATGGATTCAGCTTGATAATGCTGGTTGGAGATGAAGAGTTTCAGATTCTATGGGTGCAAGCACAAAGTTGAGTGCCAATTCCGCGGAAGTCCGCGGGCAAAAAAAATTTGCAACCAGAAACGGGCACCCGTTTTTTAAAAAACGGGTGCCCGTTATGGTTCGGGTGCCCGAGCCG
>MU225510.1:49835-69137 GCA_018584345.1 Thuja plicata | reverse complement strand
TTTTAATAGTTATGGTTGCTTCTGCAATGATATTGTTGTAGCTTATCTTCGATCATATATGTAATCATCAATGAATTCTAACATCATGCATCTAGTTGTGTAGCAATATTTACAAATGCAGGAAACACAGAGGCAAGGAGAATATGACACCTAGGCAAGGGGAAGAAAACTCGGGTATGCAAAACCTCTGTATGATTGTCATTTGAATATTATGAAATGTTGTTTCTTAAAGTTTACCCATTGCCTTCTTGTAATATAGATAAATATTATACTTAATAGAATCACTAATTTTCTGATGTAGTTAAAATGGTATGTTATATTTGTTTTTAAAAAAAAAAAAATTGTTGCATTTTTGGTTGTAAATTTTGGGCATTACACAGAGAGTATGACATGGAATCTAGGAAATCAAAGTTGGATTATGGTTTTTGATAACCTACACTTTTATTATGTAAGAGCATCGAATTTGAATTTGATATTTGTTTATTAAATGTATTTTGTATTGAGAGCAGACTATGTAATATTTGGTTAAGAGAGTCGACTTAATTAAGAGATAAGATATATATGGAGAACTTTTTTTTGAGCGAAGATATGGATAAATGTGAGATGATTGGATGGATGATATACAAATTGCAGAATAGAGGATGATAGAGATCATTAATGAGCTATGACAGGAACTATCTGAGCATGAGAGATGCTTGTTTTGTTCATTGCTGAGAACTTTTGTAACAAAATTACATTGTAAGAGTTGTAAGCTCAGTTGGCCCCTAACAGGGTGTTGTATACCTTTAATAGGGTTGTAATTCCTTTAACAAGAAAATGTACTATGTAATATTCAGCTCCTAACAAGGCTAGGTCTCCTAACAGGGACACTATATTTTAATGCATGCTTGTGAGTACCATCCCTACCGGGGTTTTCCCTTGGCCAGGGTTTCCTCAACAACAAAATTATGGTGTTATGAGTACTTTTTTATTTTCTTATGTTCTTTTCATTTCTGAAAGTATATGGTTTGTTTTTAATTGGTTGAAAAGTTTTAATAAGTATTGTAATACTGATTCACCTCCTCTCAGTATTACCTAATCCTAACAATTTGTATCAAAGCTTTTGGCCCTTGGAGAGAAAGTCTAATAGCTTAAGGGAGATCAGATTGGATTTGGATAGTTTGTAAGAGAACTTTGATGTTGCACTTGAAGATCTTGATAAAGCAAAAGGAGAGAATGGAGAATTGAGATTCAACATGCGCAGAGCTGAGAAAGTTACAAAGATACTCAGAGAATAGCTTGAACTTTCCAGAAGTCTGAGACAGGATCTTGTAGTTCAGATAAAAGAAGATTTAGATAAAGACAACTCAAATCAGACGGAGCAACTTGAAGAAGAAAATAAAACTTTGAAACTTGACAATGAAGCTATGACTAAAGAGATACGGTTACAAAAGGATGCTAAGAAGAATATTGAAGAAAATTTGAATAATGCATTAGAACAAATAAAGAATGAGGCTAGAAACTACAAGAACAAGTATCTATAACTGGAGAAATACAATCAGATTATAAAAGGTGAACTTTTTGAGGCAAAGAAATACATTGAGAAACTTCACACCAGCAATGATTTGATCGATGAACAAAGAGATAGATAGGAACCTAAAGGTGATATGATTGGTATTGGCTTCAATGAAGCTGAATACTCCAAGAATCAGGAAGATAAATCTGATGCAAAGACTGATGTTGAAAAACCTACTATTGAAGAACCTAGAGAGAAGATTAGACCTTTCAAAGGTAGATGCTTTGGTTGTAACAAGTTTGGACAGATGAAAAGAGACTGCAGAGGTAATGCCCCTTTTAAGACCTTTTCTGGTTATTGTTTTAATTCTAATGGATATGGGCACAAGAAAGAAGAATGCAAGAAACCTAATCAATCTGCATATAAACAAGACAATAGAAGAGAAGCTATAGTAAAACCTACATTCTACAAATGTAGTAACATTGGACACATTGTGAATTATTGTAAGTTGCAAGTAAATCAGGAAAGAAGACCTCCTATATGTTAAAAATGCATTAATCCAGGTCATATAGAGAAGTTTTGCAGGTATAATGGAGTAGACAACAGAAGAGTACCACCTCCTATGAATACACAGAAGAATGGAAGTGATATTGGTAAAAGTGTTGCAAATTTGAAGAATGATTTTGACAGTTGTTTTAAGAAAGCATAAGATAACAATAGTGGTAAGATATGGAAGATCAAAGATACAAGTGACATAGAGGTTCAGGGTGAGACAATAGATGCTACTGGATCTTCACCTGATGGTAGTGAAACTGAATGGATCTAATTGGTTGATCATGGACTTAGGGGGAGCATTGGATAAAGACATCAGAATATATCTCACCCCAAAAGTTGTGGATTGAGCTCATGTGAGCTTAGGTATGAACATGGCCAACATCATGGAGTATACAATTAAGTGCATAACATTAGATGATGCATATATTTTGATCGCGAGATCTATAGCCGACTGGACAGTATTGGGTAAAGTGAACTTTTATAGCTTAAACATTTTATAAAGCACCATATGAAGATATATTTCCTTACCATTTGACAAAGAGAAACCTAAGGAGATCATAGAGTAGAGAGATTCATTCTATCCTACATTTTCCTTGGGTGGTTGATTGAAGTAAGAACTCAAATTTCAGTGCGAAAGAGGTATTTACATCATCTAGCTATGGATGCACATGTTATTTATGATTTTGTAGATCGACCTAGGTATAAGCTCAAGAAAAACCCATTCAAGTCTTGTCAACAAGAACCCGAAGGATCATTTTCCCAGACACCCTATAGAGTTTTACAGGTAGAAGATATTAGGGCTTACAATCATTGTAAGTATGATATACTAGGCACTTATGATATTTTTACTGAGATGGAGTATATGACTGATAAAGGAATTATGATAGATGAGTTCAAACACATTGATCAATTGAGTATTATAAAAGTTCTAGATTTGTATGAATTCGACGAAGAAGAGTGGTTCAAGATATTATTGAGCAGAGTGCATGATCAGTTCATTTTGATAGGTGAGCAGCTTGTGAAGATTTGTAGTGATTTAATTCATAAGATTACTGGATTGGATAATATAGGTATCATTCCTGTTGCAGAAAAGTATGTGAAGAAGGAATTCAAATCCCTAACACACTCCAAATGGGACATGCAAGAAATGACTGTAAATGACATCTTTCAACAAAATGTGAGGCTAATTGATATAATACTTGGATATAAATTCTACTACAGTAGTAGATCTAACTCGATATCTGCAGGAGTTATCATGATAGCATGGAGAATGGTAAAAGAAAATGTAAAATATAACCTATGCAAAGTATTGGCAGAACAATTTATTGAGAATGTAAAACTGGTAAAGAAAGAAACAACAAGGACCTTCAGATTTGGGTCACTATTGGTACATATTTTTATCCACATTGAACACAAATTCCTAGGTATGCATCCTAGTGGTTGGAAATCAGGGATACCTACTAGTATTCAGATCACAGAGAGTTACAAAAGATAGAATAGAACATGAGTTGATGGTGAATTATTTGGAATGATCAAAATCATTCAGAGGCAGATGAAAGACATATATAGGATACCTGATGACATAGTTGAGAAATACAAGGATATAATATGTTTCATGGTTGAAACTAATTATGTATGCTTTGAGGCAGTCACACCAAGGAAGAAGTGGTGTTATCCTATGGGATATGAGATAAGTTTAGAGGTACTTAATATCCAAGTTAAACATGTTTTTGCATCTGAGATTGATACATCAAAAGAAAGATGGGGAGCCTATGAAGAGAAATCTGCTAAGGTGAGAGAAGAATAAACTAAAGGTCTGAGGAAAAGGAAAATGTATAACCTTGTGCATGAGTGTGGTGTAAAGGAAGGACTGACATAGGAAGAATTGAAAGAAGTGAAAAGGAAAATAGATGAGTGATCTTCTGCATTGGCAAGTGCTAGTACTACAGTGCTTCACACTCCTAAAGTAGTAATGGTAGACAGTCCACCTATTCCATCACAGCAGACATTACAAGAAGAGAAGATTACTCCTAGACTAAACACTAGATCTAGTAGGTAGACATCACCTATGGAACCAAGAATTATGAGAGAAGAAAAGAAAATTTAAACTGAGAAGCACATATGGAAGCCTGACATGAAGATTATTGAGAAAAGAGCCATTGAGAAAGGTAAGCTAGTTACAATAAACAACTACTATGAAAGGTTTGGTGAAGCAGACAAACTTAAGATTGAAGATATTGTGGTTAATCACTTACTTTTTTTCAAGAAGACACTATTGGAAATTGAGGAAGTGTACCTGAAGATCTATATGGGAGATTGGAGACAAGAAAATAGTTAGCACAGATTGAAGATGAAACAATCACAAATCAGGAAATTGACAACATGCTACCTGTGATATCTTTACAAGAAAGGGACAAAATACTTAAAGAATTGAAACCTTTGCTGAGAACTAAGATTAGAATACTCAAAATCATGGCAAGAAGATATGATGAAATCACTGAGGAGACTCATAAAGCACTAGAGAAAATATTGATGAATCCTACTCCTGAGGACACTCCACTTCCTAAAACCACTTTTCCTACAAACTTAGGAATGGGAGAGAGTTTGAAGCTAGCTGAGGCAAGTGCTGAGAAGAGAGAAGTAAATACACAACCAAATTTCTATGTTTATGGTGTACCTATAATACTTGACACCTCTAAAGATGAGAAGGACCCATTTGTAGAAAGTATGGACAAGACAATTGCTGAGGAAACAAAATAGAAAGAGGAAGAAGAGCAAAAGAATGAACAGAGAAAAGCAGGACAAGATGAATTACAGAAAGAACGGGAAGAAAAATATGAAACTAAAACTAAGGTAATCACATCTTCTATTTCATTGTTGGCAAGAAAATAAAATACAACATATGTTGATGTTGATTGCATGGATGAAGATGAGCTAGTGAAATTGGATTTTACTGCACTCACTTAAGCCAAGGACAGAACAGAACAAAAAGGTCACAAAAAGGCTAAGGTAATAACCAGAGAAATTGATAGTATTAAAAAATTGCTTCTCAATTCCATCTCAATGGACTTGAGCATTTTGAAAACCACTACTGCAAATGCTAAGAGTTTCATTGGACATGGAAGAAAGCTATTCAGTTACTACACGAATCCTATCAGGCACATTCAGAACATTGAAGACATCATTGCCAAGGAAAGAGAAACTTTGAACAGCATGATGGATAGATGTGAGACCGCTTCACAATTTGTACTATAATTGGACAAGGAAGTAACAAGGATATTGGAAAAAATGGATATAATAGATAATGAGAAAGGGAGAGTACTGACTAGATTCAATTTGCTAAAGATTTTAATCACTCCTACCCTATCCATAATTGAAGCACACCTATCAGACTTGGAGAAGACAACATACACATTGACTAAATATATGCCTACACAGTTGAAAGAAGTGGAGACTGCATCATTTGCATTGAATGGACAAATTCATGTTAGTTAACTATTACTGAAGTCATGGGGTACATAAGTGAAGATCTTGGAAAATTTATTTCAAGATGTTCTAAAACTGGTGAGCAAGCATTTATTTTATTACTTTGTATGCACCTTTTTCATTGTTGTCAAAGGGGGAGAAGAGAAGAAAAATGAATGGGAGAAGAGAGAAGAGTAAAATGAATAAGGAGAAGGATAAAATATATAACAGAAGAAAATAGAAAAATGAAATAGAGAAAGAGAGACAATTTTGTTGGAACACTTAGTCATTTTTTTAAAGTGTTTCCATCACTGCCAAAGGGAGAGATTGTTAGAAAGTAATCCATTTTGCATGGTGAGACTCATTTTTGTTTGAAATTTATGGAAACACGTCTAGGCTATCGATCGATTCCTATGAAGTTGAGTTTTGATGACTCTAAAATTGACTAAGTAAAGAAGCAAATTTATAGAGGTATTTTGGGTATCGAATATCGACATCGATGAATTAGGGAAACCGAGCTTAGAGGAAGATAGTATGAGGTATATGTGATGTCCACCTAAGATCAATTTTTTTTAAAAAAATTCTACAAAAAGTTAGAGAGATTTGAAGACAGACAACAACAAAACAGTGATACATAGCAGTTGGACATAAGCGATGATTCAAAGAGTATGACATGGACTCCAGGCAATCGAAGTTGGATTATGGCTGTTGATAACCTACACTTTGATTATGTAAAAGTGCTGACTTTTCATTTGATATTTGTTTTTTTAAATGTTTTTTGTATTGAGAGCCGACTATGTAATATTTGGTTAAGAGATCCGAGTTAGTTAAGAGATAAGATATATATGGAGAAATTTTTGTTGAGAAAAGATATGGATGTATGTGAGATGATTGGATGGATGATATTTGAATTGTAGAGAAGAGGATGATAGAGATCATTGATGAGCTATGATAGGAACTATCTAACCATTAGAGATGCTTGTTTTGTTCATTGCTGAGAACTTTTGTAACAGAATTACATTGTAAGAGTTGTAAGCTCATTTGGCCCCTAACAAGATGTTGTATACCTTTAACAAGGTTGTAATTCCTTTAACAAGGAAATGTACTATGTAATATTCAGCTCCTAACAGGGCTAGGTCTCCTAAAAGGGACACTATACTTTAGTGCATGCTTGTGGGTACCATCCCCACCTAGGTTATCCCTTGGCCAAAGTTTCCTAGACAATAAAATTATGGTGTTATGAGTACTGTGTTATTTGCTTATGTTCTTTTTATTTCTGCAAGTATATGGTTAATGTTTAATTGGTTGCAAATTTTTAATAAGTGTTGTAATACTGATTCACCCCCTCTTAGTATTACCTAATCCTAACAGCTATATCCTTAACTTTTACATTGTGCTTGCTTATGAAAGAACCATTCAGGGCATCCTAGACTCTTATGCTTTGGTGCTTATGGTTACTTGCAACATTAACTTGGAAATAGTGTTCAAGTAATCTTGGACTTTATGCCTCAATGCTTACGTGTTTCCTACATTCTATCTGATATAGATCATATTCATATCATCATAGTTGTGCTTGCACTAGTGATGGTTGTATGATCTTGCGATGTCCCTTAATAAGGCTCAATGATGAAAATAAGGACTGAGTAAGATCCCTGCACTTTGCACTTGCATTTTTCATCCTAGGTTGCATCTTAGTCTTGGCATTGCATCTTAGTTTTAGTCTTTTATTCTTGCATTGGGTGAGGAGAGAGTCTTCATCTTTTCTTGGCATCTTTGATTCAATTTCAAGATCAAAACCAAAATCTGAGTTCATTTCTTTGTTCTTTTGAGGCTTATCTTTTCATCCTTTGAGGCAAGACATTGATCATTTTTCTTCATATATCACTTGCTTTGACCTATTTCTAATTTTTTATACCTTTCTAGTCAACCTTATTCAAATAGGGGAAAATTCCCATTGCTTAGTGGTCATACTTAGTCCAAATGGTTTCTCATCATTCTTAATCGATCATCAATCATATCAAACTATGTCTTATTCTTATTTGACCAAAGCTATCTCATTTCTGCATCTCCTCTACCTCATTTTGATTTCTATCCCAAGGGGGCAAGAATAACCTATCTTTCAAAGCTACAAATTTATTTTGGAATCTTATTGTCTTGTCTTTCAATCTCAGTTTCTGTGTTGAGTTTTTCTTACTATACATTGGAATCTTGCTATCTTCGCTAGTTCTTGTTCGATCAAGTTATGGATTAGTTTCCTTACTCTTCTTTGTTCGATCAAGTTCAGAGTTTGGTCTCTATCAGCTACCTTGACATCATCTTTCTTTGACCTCATGTGTTCCCATATCGATCACACATTAGTCAAAGATGGGAAAATGTAATCACCCAAAAATAGTCTAGTAGACTATGAACCCCTTTCTAAATATTAAAATTTAAATACTAGACTATATCATGTGCTTAATCAATTTTGCATATTTATTTAATCTCTTATTTTATTGATCAAATTACCACTTAATCATTTACTTGATTATATCCTAAAGTTTGACCACTTTATCCTAAGCTTTATTTGATTAAAAGAACATGCTCCCTTTTAATTAAATGGAAAATATTTCAATTAAATAATAAAAACCCCTTTATCCTAAGTGCACATAAAATAAGAAAATAAGAAAATAATAAAAAATAAATAGTATTAAGAAAACCGCACTTTCCAATGTGATGGATTCTTTTGAAAAAGGTTTTTGCCTCTTTATCTCAACCACTGATTGTTTTGCCTCTTAATATTAGTCTTTAATTTTGACTCTTTAAGGTATGATCACATCAATCAACCAAGATTTAATATTCACCATTTCTCATTTCTTTTTGCCTCTTAATCTTGACTGTCCGCTCATTTCTAATCTCCTATAAAAGGAAGCTCTCTCCTCATTCCTGGGTAAGTTAGGAAAAATTGGAAAAGATGGTTTTTGGAGATCTTGTGAATTATAATTGGAAATATTGGAGCTCTTGCATCTTGCCCTTTTGCAGATCCTCGAGTTCTTACATCTTTAAGCATTCTTGCATCCTAGTTCATATTGTATCTTGGTATCATTAGAGAATTGCATTATCATTTAGCTTTGTTATATACTTTCTTGTGTCTAGCTTAGTTTATCTAGTTTAGATCTACTTTCCTTGGATTTATTGCATACCATGTTTAGCTTAGATCTTGCATCTCATCTTAGATTACTTTGCATTATCATTTGAATATTCCATTCTATAGAGCACCTTGTAGGGGTCTTTCTTATTAGGTTCATCTGAGAGCGACCATCATTATCTACATGATTCTTGCATACTATGGATAGGAAGCTATAAGTTGCTTCTTGGGACTTTCTCTTCATGGATTCTCTCAAGTGTAATGGTTTATAGAAGTGTGTCATATTTTGATCACACACCTCTAACTTTAGAAAAGAAATATTAACGATTGCACAAGTTTACTATAAGATACATAAAAGTACATAAGATCAAATTAGGAATTTTTTTGTTATTTAATAATTGTCTATATTTATGTAGGTATTTACTGATATTGTAATTGTGTCATGTTTATTTGATCAAAATACAATATGGGTAGTAAAATCACTAAGTTCATGGCTATATATTCTTCTCTTAAAATAAATGTAATATGACTTATTCTTACTTGTATATCAATCACTAATAGGGTATAGGCATGGGGCACCTCATATATGCATGGTTTGAAGGATTTTTACATGCGATAAATGACAAATTATTGGTGCCAATAGACACATGAACAAGTTACCTTATAGACATAGTTTGGTTAATTATTAATTCACATTAGATTAATATTATGTTAATTATTATTGTGATTAAAAATAAATAAAAATAAAAAAGTTTGAAATTTTGTGTTAGGTTTGTGTCATGTTCACTTGAGTAAAAGTGTGCATGATATGTTCTTACGTATATAACATATTCTAAGTACAATCTCCCATATATTACACTACCATAATAAGATATATAGATGCTCTACACCTTCTTACGTAAATTTTACCATTAGTAAGAAATCTCCAAAACTACCACCTCAAGTAGGATGCATCACTGCCCTTGTCAAGGAAACAATTAACTATTTGGTAACTTTTAACTTCCTCCAAATATATTTCGGATTTAACTGCCTTCACGGTATAAATTTCCCTCATTGTTTATGAATGCAATATCGAACATTTTTTTGGTTCTCTCTCTTCTTTGACATTTGATATTAGAGAGGGAGCAAGGTATTGTAAACATGATGGGTTTTGAAGGAGGTTGGATAGGAAGTGTCCAAACTTACAAAAAACTTCATCAAAAGGATTATCGGTTCAATCTTTATAGTCATGGTTTCTCAATGGAGAAGCATACTCGTTTATAAAGAACATTGGAAGAGAAAATTTGCAACATGAATCAATTAATTTGAAATGCATGTGCAAATATATTTGTTTATGTTAAGTTTTGGGATGAAAAAAAGGAAAGCTCATTAATGTCGATGTTGTTGAAAGTGTATGTTGTATTGCCATTCAGTAAATGAACAAAAAGGTCCCTTCTCATTACCGATCTCCCCTCTCTTTATTTCCAAATATAGGTTCTTTCCTTTTACATGCTTTGTTGTATATTTTTTTGGATATGAAGTCACCTTGAAACCTGTTTGGAATTCAGTTTGTAAACCATTTGATGGTTTGATATGGACACTATTTATACCTGGCAAGGTTTAGTTTTATAAGATTCTCGGGGAAAATAACTCATTCGCAGATTCTTCCTTGTTCATAGAAATCCATGATATTTTGTGTTTACCGAGTCATTCAACATTGGTCATTTAGTATTTCCTAGTCCATTAAATTTCTAAGGTAGGGGATGGTTAGAATTCTTAATGGCATTTTTTAATCAAGTTTTCATGAGAGTTAATGGTCTTGGGGTGAGGGATAATTTAGTAGAAGTTGTAGTTTAGGTTCTTAGGCTGCAACCATTAAGCAAGGTTTCTATGAAATATATGTTATTTGACGAATAAGACATTCTTCAGCCAATGGATAAGATTGAAGTAGTTGATTTCCACTAGATACAGGAGGTGAATGACACCCAGTTCGTGTGTTACAAATTGGGGCCTTTCCTTATTGCGGTAGTGTTCATGGTTGACATTGCAAGGGCAAATGTTTTACATACTGATGACTACTCCCTTGAGGAAGATCGTCATATTTATGTTGCAAAGTTTTCTGTTGATGTTTGCATAATTAAGTCGACTTGTGATATGCAACTTCATCATCCCAAAGACGTTCATGAGAAAATATTCATTGATGTTGTATAGAATGTTGTGTCTCAGGTTGGAAGAGTACTCTTTTTTGCATTTGCATTGAATCGTGCTCAAGAGTTTCTATTGATCCTGGATAAATATTAGGTAGCAAATCTAGATCTCCATAATATTCCTATTTATTATGTTGCTCATTTTGCGGTGGTGCTACTAATTTTTCCTTAGTACTTTGAGTCTTCATTCTAGAGGTTGGCAAAATCGAGGGATAGATGAAATTCCATCATCTCAAGTCAATTTCTTACTTGGAGATGGTATTTTACATAAGAAGCATTTTTGGCATTTTTGGATTTCTGTTTTGTTTTTCTTTCTAATGCTGAAAATTTTGAAGAATGCATGTCTTGTGAGGACTCATTTTGGAGATATATTTAATATCTAGTACTGCACTGAATATGGATTGTTGTCTAGCGAGATTCAGAGTATATCATCGAGAATTATACCCTTTCACGATCACTAGACAATGATAGATATATGTCACATCTCTTAGGGATTATTGTTGAATAATTCAAGACTTTGTGATTCGAGAGTTCGGGATGGAGATCTTAAGAACATAGCTTGAAGATACACTTTTCTAAGGGTCAATAGAAAACTTGATGGGGCCTTTCTTGGTTCAGGATTTGCATCTCCAGGAGAAGAGTTTCTCAAAATATGTATTCATATTATGTAATCAACATGTTTTGTTGTGTAAGCTTTAAGGGGGGTCCTATAAGGGGGGTCGTGTAAAGGCAAGGTGTTTTTATTTTGTTTTTTTAGGATCAATGTAATACTGGGGGTAGGGATGTTGGCATATTTCTATTACATTGTCTAGTATGAGTGGTTACCATTTTGTAACTGTTAACTTCCTCAAAATAGATTGCGGATGTAACTACCTTCAGGGTATAAATTTACCTCATTGTTTATCATTGTGCAATATCAAACATTTTTTTGTTCTCTCTCTTCTCTGACAAAAAAAATAGTTCGATCATCGGAACGTCCAAAGTGCATCACACATTTGAGTCCAACATTTTTTCTAACGTAATATATTCAACAAAATATTAATCATAGAAGAGTGAAAAGAGTAAGGAACACGGGTGGATTAAGATTCCTCATTAAAGCAATACATAATATACTAATGCATGTCTATATAAGGGAAATCCACACAGTAATTAATAAAATGAGATATATAAATATAATTTAAATTTATATCAATTCATTAGATAAGATATTTAAAAAATAGACACTTTCAATCTTGAGAAAGAAAAGTTCACAAACTATGGAAATCAAACTATGAATTCCAAACTTCATAATGGAACATATAAAAAGTCTTCATTAAAATATTAGAAATTAGGATTTGAATAGAAGATTAAATTATCTACAACATCACCAAAAATGAGACAAGATGCATAAGGACCAATAAAGATTTTAAAAATGAGCAATGCTCTTTAAAAAAAAATAGTGTTTGTTTGGATAAAATAGAAAATATCTAGTTTTGCATCACATAAGGCTTAGATGAATTAGCAAATCAATTTACAGTGACATTTGGTATAGTAAGATCTTCATTCAGTTTTTAACTATTTATATGATTTTTTATTAATTTATATTTAACCATTTTTTTCAAGTAGATGAACAAACGAAAATATTTTTAATTACTAGAAATACTCGAGTGATTGCTTTACACTAGCTTATTTGAAATGTTTATTTACTTTCCTTGTGAAACACGCAACCTAAATAATGCAAAATTTTATTAAATTTAATTTAAAACAAATTCCAAATCTTCTGACACTTGTAACTAGCATCCCACTCACTTTAGCATTATATCAATAAGCCTAGTCTGAATTTTCTTAAATTTAGTGGTTGATTTCTATTTTATTTTCCTCCAATTATGACCTTAGCTTATGAATGCACATTGATGTCTAATTTTTTTTTTTTTTTTTTTGTAGTGAGAACTTGGAATTTTGACATCTCTTGCATGAAATTCTTGAAGTTTTCCAAGAAGTTATTATCCTTCATTTGCTTCTCAAAAAAAAAATTTGATAATTGAATTTGTGAGTAGGATAGCATCAGATTAGAAGAAATGATTCTTTTCATCAAGATTAGTAAAGTAATGACTATCAAAGTTGAGGGAGCTATTTTGATCCATTTCAATAGTATTTGTAGTATTTTCTAAACTAGTGCATTTTCTCTTGAGAAATTGGGCATAGCTAGTATCAAGTGAAGGGTTTGTGTCTCCTTTCCTTGTAAAGTTGTAAAGTCAATTACTAAACAGATTACAATTAACAACTTTGATTGTATGCCCACTTGTTCACATGAGTAATGATTTAATAATATTATAATCTTAAATTAGGATTAAGAAATAGTTCAATAAATAATATTTTTGATTTGTTGCCTACCAGAGAGAACAACAAGGTCTTTGACTTTCATTCCTTTGTTTGCAAAAAGTACTTGAAGTTGTGAGAAGTTAAAAAAATGATGAGGGAATGTTTCTCAAGGCCTCACTTTGTTGTGATACAACTCCATCCCTATTCCCTATTCTCATACGCAAAAATGGACCTCCACTCTATATATAACTTCAAGCATTGATTTAATATTATTACTACTAACAACAAAATTTTAGGGAATAACAAATACATGAATATATTATTTGTAGTTAATATCACTCTACAAAATTTATTAACCTTTAATATTTTTTTTTTTGAATGTATAATATTTTCAATAAAAGTCATACTAAAATTGTCTATCATGATAAATTATACATACATACATATGAGAAATATAAGGATAATTTTCTAATTTCTCCTCTAGAATCATATTAATAGAAGACTTTTACTTGAAATGTTAGTGTGATTAAAAGACATCTATTATTGCAAGCTTCAAATACACTAGAAAAATGAGATTTTGTCACTAAAAATACTAGCCCAAGACAAAGAAAGTGTGTAGAGTTTGAACTATCAATTCATAATTTGAATATTATGTGTAATAGAAAGATGATCTAAGCTATTCAAATATTGTGTTTAACTAATAGATGATCTAAAAAGTACAGTGAATGAAATTAGGATGTTTTATGCTTATTACTATATTGGTTTAATGTTATTGACCCTAGAAACAACTATATCAAATTATTCTCTCTATTATATGAACTTATATATAATTTCCTATCAGCATAATCCTTACACCTCTTTTTGATCCAAGCACTAGTACTTAATTAACAAGAATGTTGATCAAGGAATCGTTAATACTAGTTATTACCCATCCTTGAAATTGAATGTGAAGAGTCCTCCGCACCAACAGCCCACATATTGCCATAAAAAGTTGAAGATGAAGATGAAACAGGGGCAGGAACTAAAATAGATGTACGTAAAAAAAAGTTTGTATGATGCAATGTCGGCAAATTAGTACCAATATTATGTCCCTATGAAGTATTATTTTCAAAAATATAGAAAGGCACATACTCAGTCACTAGTTTTTCTTTTATTTTCAGAGATGGAAAGAACTTTTCATTGAAGACTACATCTCGACTGTGAATTATCTTCTTTGTAGCCAGATCCCAAAGTGAAAATCTATATTGGTCTTCGCCATACGCAAAAAATATATAGTTGTGAGATTTGGGGTCCAATTTGGTCCTCTTTTCTTTCAGAACATGTGCATAAGCTTCACATACAAATACTCGGATGTGTGAATATGAAATTATATTTCCTAGTCATTCCTCTTCTAGGATACCAAAATCCAATCAAGATGAAGGGATTTGGTTGATCAAATACACTGATGTATTGTAGGCTTCAGCCGAAAATGATTTTCCTAAACTTACATTTGAAAGCATACATTGTTCCTTATCCAAAATCGTTATAATTAACCTCTCCACAACTCCATTTTCTTGAGGTGTAAAAGGAACGATTTTTATTCTATGAATAATATTATAAGCACAAAAGGAAATAAATTCAAAAGAACAAAATTCACCACCATTACTGGTTTGCAAGCATTTGATCTTATGCCCAATCTGATTTTCAACTGAGGCTTTAAATTTTTTTAATTTATTGAATACTTCATATTTCCTATGAAGCATGTAAATCCACACTTTTCTTGTGCAATCATCAAGAAAGGTAACAAAATAGTTAGCTCCTCCAATGGAGCTTACCTCAATGGGTCAAAAGACATCAGAATAAACCAGCACTAATGGTGTGCTCTTCTTTTCATGTCTAATCTTCAAGAAGTAGGCCCGCTTCTATTTTCCGTAAAGACAATGTTGGAAAATTTTTAAATTAACTCATTTGAGGAATGGTAGTTGGTCTCTATTTTTCATATTAACATCAAGGTCCTTCTTTCTCATGTGACCGAGCCTTTTATACCAAAGTTCTAAGTTGTTTTCCACAACCGTCATAGAAGCTCCCACTTCATCAATATTTTTCACAATATATAAAATACCAATTTTATTGCCTTTTACAATAACCATCAAACCTTTTGTGACTTTCCATGCATCGACAAAGAATAAGGTATGAAAACCTTGTGTGTATATTTTACTTACATAAATTATATTTTATTTTAATTTGGGAACATGTCATACATATTTTAGAAACTATTTACCACCTCCTTTTAAAGATAATAAAATATTGCATTTACCATTAATTTTGCAAGCTTTGTTATCTCCTAAATATAGTTCTCTAAACTAACCTTCTTGGTAATTAGTGAATTATTCCATACATGAGGAAACATGAAAGGAAGCCCCCAAATCCAAGACCCAAGAATGTGAAGTAGTCTCGCTTGTTGACAATATTAAAACACCATCATCCTTTTCATAGGTTGTATTTTCTTCACTGTCCTGTACTCTTTCTTGTGATTTTTTTTGTAATTTCTACAATCCTTTTTTACATGACCAAATTCACCACAAAACTAGAAATCACCATTTCTTCCTCTAGACTTCGATCTCCTAGATGATTTGGATCTTCTATGATAATTATTGCTTCCTCTATTATGGTTCCTCCCTCTATTTTTTGTGCTTACAATCGTTAAGGCTTCATCAGATGAGGATTATTGGTTCTTTCTTCTCATGTCTTCACTAAGAAGAGCAGCCTCTACATCATCAAAAACCATCTTGTCATTGCATACATAGCTACAAGTTTTCCCTATACCACTTTTTTGGTTGTTTCATTTGTGACATTGAAAAGGACATTATTGGATAACAAAAGGAATATAGTTGCTCTTGCCTTCTTGTCGAGAGTTTCCCAATATTCATCCTTCATCGAAGCCGGCTTCTTCAATTTCACCTCAAGTGCAAGTGAAAGGTCTTTCTTTATCAACAAAGACTTCACCTCTACTTTCCATAATCTAAAATTCTATCCACAGAATTTCTCTACCCTAGCTTCTTCCACAATTCCATAATTTCAACCACCAAAAATATAAACCAGCAATCCTACCTTGCTTTGATACTAATTGTGAAGTAATTGGAAGCACAAATTAAATGAATGAAAAGACATAGAAATCATAAATCAGAAAAAGAGACAAAAGACTCAACACCAAGATTTCTAGTGGTTCACTAATTGGGCTACATCCAATTTCAGCAGGGAAAAATCTCTTATTAATTATCTCATGGTTTTTGAGTTACACATCACAATAGTTTACATAATACAATTGTCAAATAAACATTATTCACTCCTCTTATAAAGAGCATTCGAAGAGAAATAAAGAGGAATAAAATAGGAGGAAAAGATAATATGTGACTATTGGGATTCACACACCCAACAATACTCCTCTACTTTTGGTCTTATATGATCTATAAACTTATTTCTATGTTCTCTGTTAATGTTCACTATGTTATTTTAAACCTCTCATCCCAACTTAGATCAACAAAATAGAAGCACTCAAATTTCATGGACAACACATCATCGGCTAGAATTTGATACAAAATCTATGTCAAAGATTTATACAATGCATTTCACATATTTTTAAACCACCTTGACAGTTCTAGCTATGAAATCTCAGAGCAAATGACTTCTTCTCTACAGGACGAGAAAATAGTAACTAGGAGAAACATGTCAACACTGCACGGAAGTTACATGTCTCTCTGGGCCATTATAAATATACTTATGTAATTATTATATATGATACTCACAAAGTATTAATATATTTATACTATAATATATTTAACTTATATTACTATAATTAATATTAATATTTTATTATTTTTGGTTTATATATACTAATATAAAAATAATCTAAACTAATCAATACATATAATTATAATATACAATATTTTTAGTTAAAAACTTCTTGATAAGTAGAAGATATTTTCCACAAGTCAAATTGTAATATTGGTAGTAGTTTTTATAGGAAAACTCATTGACCCATGTTTCATGAGTAGTGGTTAAAAAGAACCCATCTCTCATGAGAATGCATGAAACTTTCATCACTCTTTGCATCTAGGTGATGCTCATATAGGTGAAGCACTGGGACTTCCTGGGAGGTCACCCATCTCAATGCTACTACAAATTGAGTGCTCTTAACTACAGAGTTTCCCCTATGGTGAAGCCCACTTTGCTTACAACCCCATTGGAAAAACCTTCAGCAAGTGTTGTGCCTTATGAACATTTCATTAGAAAGCCCCTTAAGCTCATCAAATGATAAGCAGGAGATCTTTTCCGCAACAAGTCAAATTGTGATATTGCTATCAGGATTCAACTATGTAGTTTTTTAGTCAAACTAATTGACCTATGTTTCATGAGTAGTGGTTCACAAGAAACCATCTCTTATGAGAATGAATGGAACACTGAGAACTCATTGCATTTAGGTGATACTCACAAAGGTGAAGCACTGTGACTTCCTGGGAGGTCATTCACCCCAGTACTAGTGTAGCTTGAGCGCACTTAACTATGCAGTTTCCTCCATGCTTAAGCCCACTCTATTTGCAACCCCATTCGCAAAACCTTAAGTAAGTGTTGTACCTTATGAACCATTTATTAGAAATCCCCTTAATCTCATTTATTGATAAGTAGGAGATATTTTCAACAACAAGTCAAATTGTGATATTGCTACCAGGATTCAACTGTGTAGCTTTTTGAGTCAAACTCATTGACCTGTATTTCATTGTTAGTGGTTCACAAGATCCCATCTCTCATGAGAATTAATGGACCAGTGAGAACTCATTGTGAAAAACCACCAAGATCAAATAGATAAAAAAGAAGAACAACATAAATTGACAACACCTAATCGACCATTTCATTGATTTAAGAAGTACATATAGATGTGAATGATTGGGTCGAATTAGAATTCAACTCCAACACTCAATGAGTGGTGGAAATTTCCCTCCCACAAACCTAGGATGAGGTGTCAAAATAGAATTGACACCTCTCTAGACACCTCTTTAAACAACTCCTAAACAATGACAACTTGTGTATACAAGTGTCAAATGAACATGGATGACTAAGTATGATTAAAAGCTAAGTGAAATTAAACTAACACCTTGTATCTAGGTGATTTTTAAAAATGTCTTATAAATACATTTATATGATTATTATTATATATAGTATTATAAACTATTATAATATTTACATTATTAATTATATTTTACATTAATATTAATATAATAATATTTATTATTCTAACTATTTAAAATTTTAATTTAAATGAACAATATAATGTTTAATATAAGCAATATTATTTGTTCATGAGTAACATAGGCTAGATTAAGATGCCTGAGTAAAGTAAAACAAAACACAATAATGAATAAATGAGTTAAAAATATAACTTAGATTTACATCAATCCAATACATAAGATCTTTGAAAAAATGACTACTTTCAATCTTGAGAAAGAATAGTCTACGAATGAAGAAAATCAAACCATGAAATATTAACTTAGAAGTGGAACATACAAAGAGTCTTAATTAACATAATACAAATTAGCATTAGAATAGAAAATAAAATTATCTACAACATTAGCAAAAAGGGGACAAGAGGCATAAGGAACAAGAGAGATTTTAAAGATGAACAATGCCCCCTAAACATGTTTTTTGATCAATACATGTTTGGTAAACTAACATATATCTAATTTTGTATCATATAAGGCTTTCAAATGAATTGGAAAATTAATTTGTGATAGTTGGTATATTAAGATATTCATTGAGTTTTCAATAGTTTGTTATTAACTTACATTTAAGCATTAATTGAACATATTAACAAATCAAAAATTCTTATTAACTAGAATTACTCGAATGATTGCTTTACACTAGATTATATGAAAATAATATTTTCATTCTTTATAAAATGCACAACCTAAATAATGAAAACGTTCATAAAATTTTATTAAAAATTAATGCCAAATCTAGTCACACTTGTAACGAGCAAGCCATCCACATTAGCATTACATCAATAAGCCTTGTCTAATTTTTCTTACTTTTATTGGTTGATGCCTATTTTATTTTCCTCTAATGAAATTGCCACTCCCCCAAAACAATAATAATATAGAATATATATTACGCCTTATATGAGCTTAGTTGATGAATGCACA
>MU225510.1:0-32457 GCA_018584345.1 Thuja plicata | reverse complement strand
AAAAATAACCAACACATTATACATTACAAAAATCATGAATTCAAATTACAAAAATATAAATTGAAATTACCAAAATCATGAACAATACTTATTAGTAATTACTTGTAATATGAGTCAATTTTAAATTGTCAATATTCAAGTCCAACAAGTACAGTAATAACTAAAAGGTAATAAATATACATTGTATAAATACCTATTAAGTATTAACCAAAATTTGAATGCTAATTCTAATTTTTAAATCACTTCACTCACTCAGTGAGCAATCTGAAGCTTCTATATCCCACATGGAATCCATCTCCTCAAATTGACTAGTAGCAAGAGCTTCTTCTTTATTTTGAGTTGGGTATTCAAAATAAAAAAATTCTTCATCTGTATTCTGAGTTTTGGACCAAGATCCATCGTTTGTCTAAGAACTAGTAGTAGCACTAGTACCACTAGGTTTTGAAGTGTTCAAAAGCCCTCATCATTCGCACATGGAATTCCAAATTTCCAATGCCCTATCATAAGGAAAGTCTCTAACATTGTATTGTGTTACAAACAACCTCAAGCAAGTTTCCAAATTTTTGTCTAGTTTGTTTCTGATCTTTGATTTCAAAAACCTCAATGCATTGAAAACTCTTTCATCTTCCACCGACCCCAATATCATTGTTTGACATAAATCAGTAAGTCTGAAATATTCTAATATTGAATCATGCAATACTTCACTCTGCTCTATCCTTTTCAAAAGCTTGGTTATTGCACCAGGTTCAAATGGATTCTCCAAGTTTTTAATCTGTAATTTCATACATGATGCAAATTGTCTACATTGTTTTTTAAGATTAGCTAAATCTAAATTTCCTTCAATTGGTTGTCCATTACAAATTGCATGTTTTGAAAACTCTCTGACCGATTCATCAATATTTTTATGAAAGATTTATGCATCACTTTGTTTATCTCTAAATTTTTTTCCAAAATTGAGGAAACACACAACCCATGGCTTCAAGAATTTCTTCTTGAGGGAATCTTTCACAAATCTCACTTGAAAGTTGGTAGGAAATTGACTTCAAATTATCACTAACAGATTTAACAATCCTGTCAAAATCAACCCTTTTAACTCAAAGTACTCTACCTCACTTGCCCGTCTTAGATTGGTGCATTGTTATTTCATATCCTTTCAAAAACACACATAAATTATCTTTTGCATTAAATTGTTAAAAATTCTTAGCATGATTCAAATCTGTAATTGTCTGCCACCTGAAAAAATTTGGTCTTTGAATTGTTGTCATATCTGAGTACAGACAATCCAGGGCATTGCATGTCATTTTACGTAAACTACTATACTCATGGATATACATAGTTTTATCTTGGGCTTTCTTAACAAGTTTTTTCATTAAATCTAGCATGGAGAGAAGACTGGCTAAATTTAACAGAGTCTCTATATCACTTAACTTATGTAACAAATCAGGAGCTTTGTCTTCTGTGAGGCATTGCTCATATATTAGTCTGATCAAGGATTGATATTCTATTAGAACTCTTTCTACTGGTTCATGAAAAGAGATCCAGCTAGTCTCAACAATATCCTTGAGAAGCTTGTTTCCTGGTGTTACTCCCTCTGAAAAAATATTAAATTTTGCAAAAGGTTTTGGACTTCTACAGAAGTAAGAGTGTAGCTTGCAAACTAGATCTTTAACTTTTGACACTATAGGAAAATCGTTTACAATTTTATATGATAAATTAATTCGATAGGCCATGCAATGTATGCCAAGTATGTAAGGTATGATACTAGTTTGTAATCTTGCACAAAGACCATTCCTTTGGCCTTGCATTATTGTAGCTCCATCAGCTCCAACACACACTAGATTCTTGCCAATTGTCAAATCATCCATACCAGCAACTTCATTCAAAGCATTCTTCACTTCAAAATATAAGTTTTATGTTGTTGAATTGCCCCTCATTTTATGAACATGGAGTAGATGAGCTTGGCAGACATGTTATTTTACTATATACACATGCATACAGACCCAAGCAGTGTTATCTACTGTAGTAACTTCATCTATGGATAATGAAATGAATCTGGACTGTTTTACTTTCTACTGTAAAAAAAAAATTTCCACCTCAGAAAGATAGTTTGCCATTTCCCATCCAACGTTTGTTGACCAATGTGACATAGGATAGTGAGGAACTCTCAAAAAGGATAATCAATTACCATATTTTGATAAGTCTCTCATAGGATGCCCTCTAGACATAATATGAAAAACAACACTCATCTGAATGGTCTTTGCCAGGTTTGCTTCATTGGCTGCATGTTTAAACCTAGCCTTGATTGGATTTTCACTACTAGCAATTGTTGCCATTCTCTTGTTATGATCTTCATAATCTATGGCATACTTAACATGAAGACATTCTTCCTTTGATTTCCATCTCACTACTGATATTTCTTGTCCATCTCTGATCTATTTTTCATAAATCATACCAATATGCTTTTCTATAGTGTCAAGCTTTAGCTGCAACTTCTTCTCTCTTTTATTTTTCCAGGTACAAATCTTACACCTGCATTTTTTTGGTTGTTCATCATTGTTTAGGACTGGTTCAATGAATCAGTACTTTGCTACCAAATCAACCTTAAAATTTCTTGTCATTTCCCACTCCCGCCCCATTTTTACTACCCTTTTTCCTTTTCTTCCTACCAACATCATTATTATCTTCTTTGCTAGCATTTTCATCCAACTGGTTCTGTGTATCTCTTATAACATCTTATGTCATGCCACCATTGTTATCCTCATTTGATACATTTTGATTTTCATTTAACTAAATGACAACCCCAGCTTGTGGTAGTGGTACTGGTGAGCTACTGTGAATGGCTTTTGCACTTGCAATTGCAGAAGTTGACGGAGCTGAAACATTGCCAACTCCAAAGAAAGCCTTTATGGTAGTATCTTTAAGTTTTGGGGTGCTTCAATGGCCTCCCAGACCCTTCACTTCCCTGAGGAGTCTTACCCTGCCCTTCACTACCCTGACGATCAGGAGTCTTAC
Source organism: Thuja plicata (assembly GCA_018584345.1). Taxonomy (NCBI): domain Eukaryota; kingdom Viridiplantae; phylum Streptophyta; class Pinopsida; order Cupressales; family Cupressaceae; genus Thuja; species Thuja plicata. The sequence continues at coordinate 29,445 of MU225510.1, read as the reverse complement.
CCTTGTCTAGCTTTCCAATCCCTTCACTTCCCTGAGCACAGTGAGAAGTCTGAGTCTCAAGTTCAACCTCCCCTCACATCTCAATCCCTTCAGCAGCCTGATGATACTCAGGATAGTCACCCTTATCTGATATCTTGACCTCTCACTAGTCACTAGGAAATTAATAGAAATACTATGAAATGTGAACAAATAATTTCTTACCTTGTGGCTTGGTCCATCTTCCTCTAATTTCTAATTCTCTGAAATGCTGAAAGTGAATCCTCTATTTAATGTTGCAAGATTGCTATTTGTAAATGAATAACTTTGAGATGAATGAATAACTTTGAGATCTAAGGATAATAACCATCAAGGAAACATGAGAGAATGACACCTTGCAATCAGTGGGTTAAAGTTGAAAATTCAAGCACTAGTTAAAGAACGGCATCTTGGATCTGATCTAATGGCTAGCATATTGCCTTGAACGCAAGATGAAGGGCAGTTAATCAATGAGAGAATGTGACATGCCACCACGTGTCCCATTATGCAAGCTGCAGACCATGCTTAATTAAAAGGTGGTTAGTTAAAGACCAGGTAAGTTAAGGATGATCCAACGGTGGGAGCTTTGCCTTGAAAGAAAGTTTATCATTTTTTAAGCTTCAAGGCATTGCCCCATGATGACACGTGTCTCTGTCAGATTTAAAGTTGTGGATTATTGAAAGAAGTAAAAGTAGAACAAATCTTGATGATCTAACAACTGGCATAAAGCCTCAATGTAAATTTTCCCAATGGTTAATCTTCAAGGCATTGCATCATGGTGATGCGTGTCCTAGATGCTCAGGCACATCTGCAGCGTAAAGAAAGATATCCTACGGGTAAGTTAAGGAAGATCGAACGGTGGGTGCAAAGCCTTAAGATGAAACTGCTCTCTAGTTATCCTTTGAGGGAACGTGATAGGCTGCCACATGTCACAGTAGATGAGCGTTATGAAAGACTTTCTCAGAACCATTCAATGAGAAAGAAAGGTAGTAAGATCAAAGGCTATGTTTTAAAATGGCAAAATCTAATAGTAAGTTTGAACTCAATAGAAGTAATGGTGAACGTGTTTCGCTTGGAAAGTCTTTAAGTCTGCAATGAATTGAATGCATAAAATTTTGGGTTTTAATTCATCATTTGAAATTATTGTGTATCATGGGTGAGTTTTGAAGCGGAGCATTTTCGAGGTGAAGTGTTGTCAAAGCTATCAGATCATCTGTTGAATGGGTATTCTTCTATTTCTATGATTAAATTTCTTAAAAACTCTGCAAACATATTAGGGCTTATTACAGTAAATACAGACAAGTATTAGAGATATAATCTGTGGTGAAATTTCAAACCCTACATCACATAATGCCACCTAGGAGAGAATTCAAGGGAAGGGTGGATTATGAGGAGAGAAATGTATGTGATGATTTACTGCAATAGTTGACTAGATCAACTAATGATTACACTAAATTGAAGGAAGAAATCCCTAAAAAACCATAGGTCAGAATTGTAGAGGGATTGTATGATTATGGGAGATGGTTGCGAGATGCCAATATGGGCATAAATGAATTGTCCCTTTTTAGAATTGTTTTTGGCTAGAGAAACTCTTTTGCTCCAAATAGTAATGTCTGGCAGTTTGATGTGGGTAAATTGGTAGTACATGGGGTGTTTATGGATGTAGATTTACTCATGCAGATAGCGGAGAACTGTGATGAAATAGCTAGGGTAGTGCTGGACAGTAATGGGCAAGTCATGATTAACATAACTGCTAAAAAGATAAGAGAATTTTTTATTTTAAATGAACCAGACACCCCTATGGATAAAATTGATTTTAATGAATTCAGGGAAATATACAAAGCTCAGAGGAGCTATCTCAGGGGACCGGGAGGCCCACTACAAGAGTATTTTGCAAAACTGGGAGACCTAGTGTTAGTAGGTCCTAACACAAAAGAACCTTGTAAGGTTGATTTGTTCACTCCCAAGGCCAGAGGAGTTTATAGGGCGTTGTGCTAGATCTTTGGGGAAGATGAGGGGAATGAGATGCCAATCCATCTCATGTTTATGATGGTCCAAATACGGCATCATCACCTTGCCATTATTTTTTATTTTGCCCCATATTTGGCGGATTTGATTCATGAAGGTTTGAAATGTATTCAAAAGCCACAGCTCACCAAGCCTTTTACTTGGTATTCTTTACTCATGCACATGTTCTTGTTTAAAGGGGAAGATTATTTTTAGTTGGGCATTCAAAATAAAAAAATTCTTCATCTTCATTCTGAGTCTGGGACCAAGATCCATCATTTGTCTCAAAACTAGCAGTAGCACCAGTACCACTAGGTTTTGAAGTGTTCAAAAGCCCTAGTCTTTCACGCATGGAATTTAAAATTTCCAATGCCCTATCGTAAGGAAAGTCTCTAACATTGTACTGTGTTACAAACAACCTCAAGCAAGTTTCCAAATTTCTGTCTAGTTTGTTTCTGATCTTTGATTTCAAAAACCTCAATGCACTTAAAACTCTTTCATCTTCCACCGACCCCAATATCATTGTTTGGCATAAATCAACAAGTCTGAAATATTCTAATATTGAATCACGTAATACTTCACTCTACTCTATCCTTTTCAAAATCCTGGTTATTGTACCAGGTTCAAATGGATTCTCCAAGTTTTTAATCTGCAATTTCATACATGATGCAAATTTTCTACATTTTTTTTTAAGATTAGCTGAATCTAAATTTCCTTCAATTGGTTGTCCATTACAAACTGCATGTTTTGAAAACTCTCTGACCGATTCATCAATATTTTTATGAAAGATTTGTGCATCATTTTGTTTATCTTTAAATTTTTTTCCAAAATTGAGGAAACACACAACCCATGGCTTCAAGAATTTCTTCTCGAGGGAATCTTTCACAAATCTCACTTGAAAGTTGGTAGGAAATTGACTTCAAATTATCACTAACAAATTTAACAATCCTGTCAAAATCAACCCTTTTAACTCGAAGTACTCTACCTCGCTTGCCTGTCTTAGATTGGTGCATTGTTATTTCATATCCTTTCACAAACACACATAAATTATCTTTTGCATTAAATTGTTAAAAATTATTAACTTGATTCAAATCTATAATTTTCTGCCACCTAAAAAAATTTGGGCTTTGAATTGTTGTCATATCTGAGTACAGACAATCCAGGGCAATGCATGTCATTTTACGTAAACTACTATACTCATGGATATACATAGTTCTATCTTGGGCTTTCTTAACAAGTTTGTTCATTAAATCTAGCATGTAGAGAAGACTGGATAAAGTTAACAGAGTCTCTATATCACTTAACTTATGTAACAAATCAGGAGATTTGTCTACTGTGAGGCATTGCTCATATATTAGTCTAATCAAGGATTGATATTCTATTAGAACTCTTTCTACTGGTTCATGAAAAGAGATCCATCTAGTCTCAACAATATCCTTGAGAAGCTTGTTTCCTGGTGTTACTCCCTCTGAAAAAATCTTAAATTTTGCAAAAGGTTTTGGACTTCTGCAGAAGTAAGAGTGTAGCTCCCAAACTACATCTTCAACTTTTGATACTATAGGAAAATTTCTTACAATTTTATATGCTAAATTAATTCGATGGGCCATGCAATGTATGCCAAGTATGTAAGGTACAATACTAGTTTGTAATCTTTCACAGAGACCATTCCTTTGGCCTTGCATTACTAAGCTCCATCAGCTCCAACACAACCTTAAAATTTCTTTTCATTTCCCACTCCCGTCCCATTTTTACTACCCTTTTTTCTTTTCTTCCTACCAACATCATTATTATCTTCTTTGCTAGCATTTTCATCCAACTGGTTCTGCGTATCTCTTATAACATCTTCTTTCATGCCACCATTGTTATCCTCATTTGATGCATTTTGATTTTCATTTAACTAAATGACAACCCCAACTTGTGGTAGGGGTATTGGTGAGCTACTGTGAATGGCTTTTGCACTTGCAATTGCAAAAGTTGATGGAGCTAAAACATTTCCAACTCCAAAGAAAGTCTTTATGGTAGTATATTTAAGTTTTGGGTGCTTCAATGGCCTCCCAGTTCCTTCACTTCCCTGAGGAGTCTTACCCTGCCCTTCACTACCCTGACGATCAGGAGTCTTACCCTTGTCTAGCTTTCCAATCCCTTCACTGCCCTGAGCACAGTGAGAAGTTTGAGTCTCAATTTCAACCTCCCCTCACATCTCAATCCCTTCAATAGCCTAATTATACTCAGGATAGTCACCCTTATCCAATATCTTAACCTCTCACTAGTCACTAGGAAATTAATAGAAATACTGTGAAATGTGAACAAATAATTGCTTACCTTGTGGCTTGGTCCAGCTTCCTTTGATTTATGATTCTCTGAAATGCTGAAAGTGAATCCTCTATTTAATGTTGGAAGATTTATATTGGAAAACTGATTTCATTTGAGATGAATAACTTTTATAATAGTGTCTTACCAAATATAGAGTCTGCATTCAAAACTTCTATGAGAATAAGTAAATCAAGTCACAAAAACATGATGAGAAAAGATAGTGATAGTGAAAATGAAGAAGATGATCTTGATGAAATTGAAGCACTTATGGCGAGAAGAATGTAGAGAGGCAAAGGTAAATACAAAGGTAAATTACCACTTGTTTGTTTTAATTGCAAAGAGATTGGAAACTTTGCTGCAAGATGTACTAACAAAAGAAAAGATGATAGAAGTAATGACAAATATTTTGAGAAGTCTGACAGAGGTGATTACAGAAGTTACTGACAATCAGAAAGAAGAGATACCCGAGACTATAAGGACGAAGGAAAGAAGGTCAGCTACCTAGAAAAATACAAGGATGATGATACTGGCACAGAATCTAATGAAGACATTGAGATGGTGTTTGTGGCTGTAAAAGATGATTTAGATGATGATGAAGAAAGGTATGTAGAAACAACACTCATATCTAAAATTAGAAAAAATGATATTTGGATCATAGATAGTGGCTACACTCATCATATGACCGGTGATAAGAAAATTTTTGAGACTTTTGAATATTACAAGGCTGGATTAGTAAGAATGGGAAATGACACACCTTGTCCAGTTGAAGGTAGAGGAACAATAATGTTAAATAACCAGATAAAGCGTAAGAATTCTTATTGGGTAAATGGATTGAAGTATAATCTATTGAGTGTTTCTCAGTTGAATAATTTAGGTCACAAAGTTGCATTTGAAAATAAGAAGGCAAAGATCTTCAACAAATCTGGAAATCTGATTGGTATCGGTGAATAGACAAAAGGTAACTTATTCTATCTGAATGATGCTGACTCCACTTGTTTGATTTCTACAAATGAAGACATATGGTTATGGCACAAAATACTATGTCATGTGAACTTTGACAACATGATAAAGATTAGGAAAAAGAGAAATGTCAGAGGCTTACCGACGATGACCAAGCTTGACAACATCATGTGTAAAAACTGTCAAAAAGATAAAATGACAAAGTCCAGTTTCAAAAGCAAAACCCATACATCTGATGCAATTCTAGAATTAGTCCATACTAATTTATGTGGACCTATGAGGATAAAGAGTTATTATTGAGATAGATATTTTATTCTCTTTGTTGATGATTACTCTAGAATGATGACAATTATGTTTCTAGAAGATAAATCAGAAGTATTTTGAATGTTTAAATGGTATAAGGCTATGGTATAGAAAAAAAGTGGTAAGGATCTAAAATTTTTGAGATCAGATAGAGGAGGTGAGTTTATATCAGATGAATTCACTAACTTTTGTAATGAGCATGGTATAAAGAGATAGGTTTCTGCACCAAGAACACTAAAACAAAATGTGATTGCTGAGAGAAGGAACAGATCTGTTGATGGGGTTTTGTTGACCGCGTCCGCCAACAGTCATAAGTTGCCACCGGGTACCAGAGGTATTGGCCAACTCCACCTGCAAAGGTTATCCAAGGGAGTTAGATTCCCCGGGTCTTCAAGCACCTGGGTGTCGGGTCACGACGGTGCGGGGCTCGGTTGGGAGAAATGATTATTTTTGAGGGGGATAGCTGGTTTCTTCAACTCATTCTCTTCGGAGATTCAATAAGGTAAGGTTTCCCCTAGCATTCTACAGTTAGCAAATAAAATGAAAAAGATCCTGTAGGGTTAGAAATAATTCATCTAACTATAGTCATATTTAAACATCCAAAACATCAATAATACTCTGACATACTACACTAAATACTGAAGAAATACACAACCATCAGCTAGTATTTTATCAGTAGTGAGGGTAAAGAGGTCGTTGATCTATTTTAACATATCAGAGTAGAAGACATAAAGAACATAAAATATGAAATACCATTAACTCAGAAGTAGGAATGCCAACAACATCATTGCAAATAATTCTTCCTTCTTCATTAATGTCTCTTCCAGCAAGCACTGGTTCGTGATACAATGGTGGCTACAGGGGAGCGTCTAACTATTGAAAACAGAATAATGGAGCATTGAGATTTACAACTAAAAATGAGAAATCGCCTTTCTATTACTGTGGACAACAAAATCATCAATTTTGCCAACCCTTGGAAATGGGCCAGTCTGGCTATTTATATAATTCTCTTCTAACCCCAACCCTATTTTACATCATGTTTCAATAAAATACAATATCTGGGGGCTGGTACTACCTGCGCCACCCTACAAAAGACCTTGAGATGGAATAGGCCTTCTATGTCAGAAGAATAAGACAAGAATATACAGAGGAAGAATCAGCCTCGAGAAGAGAGCTGAGAGGGGAGAAGGAAGAAAGTGGGTCCCCCGAGGATCGAGGCTACATGCCTCATAAATGGGAAATGTGGCACCCTATCTCCAATGCACTAGGTGTACCTCTAAGCGGCGCCTCGAGAAGACCATCCTATCAAAAAACCAACTATTGAGTCGACGTCCCCTTGATGTAGCCAACCACCTTCTAATAGCCTTTATTAACCACTTCTGAAAGTGACTGGTCAGCCTCGGGGACCGGGACACAGATCACTTGAAAGAATACAAAATTTTGGATTTGAGACTCCGGGATCCGGGAACTTACGTTCCCAAAAGAATAAAGAATACCCAATGTTTGAATTTTCCCCACCCTCCGGAGAAAGCTCAAGGTTGTTTATTATCATTGAAAGCTTGGAGGAGATGGGAAATGTCATCTTCATCTATATCTTTCAGGCTGGCCCTTCGGTACTTAGCCACTTCAATTTGTTCCCCTAGGTCTGGAACATTTTCTTTAAATTCATCAGCCATTTTTGCTGCATCATGGCCACTAAGTACCATGCGAGTTAATTTTGTCACTTGGGCCCCATCTATCCCCTCCGAGGATTGATACCAGGACTTCATTATTTCATCAAAACTTCCCAAAACTGAATCCTCTGGTGTACATGTATCTGTGCTGAGGGGGTCGGCCCCGGAAGTATTTATTACAAAAGACTTATATAAATTGAAAGAATATTTTATAGTCTTGACCTTATCTTGTAGAGTCCCTACTAGTTGCTTGGTTACCTCCAATGTGAGGTCAAGTCTGGAGTGTTGGGTCCTCACAAAATCAAATGATTCATCCCCCAGAATTCTGGATTCAGAAATCATTTCCTCTCCCAAGCTAAGGAGTTCCTCAAGCTCTACCTTCCATGCTTGATAATTCTTGATATCACCCTCCCATAGGTCAATAAGAGTCTCCACCTGGTGTATAACATGTCTGGCCGTATATAAGTCCAGGAGGGTGGATACTAGAAAATTCCAGGTATTTCCTATCTGTAGGGCGACCCACTCGTCCACTGCCTGGGCCTTCTTCTTCATTATTCATAGGGAGTCTATGTCACTCTGTGGTAGATCTTCAGAGGTGGAGGCCTCTAAAGGAGTGGCATTGATAGGTCGAGCCAGCTCAGTAAGCAACCCCATAAGGTTTGTGTTTTTTGACTTTTTTGGTTTGAGCCTCTGGGCTTCTTTCTCATAACGGGCTTCCATTGCCCTAGCTGCCTCCTTTAGCAAGTCCACCTCGCCATATTTTCCCCTTTTTTTGAGTGGTACCTCTACAATGTTATAATCTCTGGGTTCCGTGGTTACTTCATCGGTGCGTGAGGGAGGTGTTGCCACAATGGCAACTGTTTCTCCACCCGGCCTGGTTCGAAGAGTGTGAACCATTTAGGCTTTCTTGGCCTTTGGCAGGGACTAGACTTGGGCCATCATTTCGGCCAAGGAGAGAGGAGTTATGGGAGTGGATGAAACTTTTCTTTTTCTGCTCTTTATTAGCCACTGGGGTGGTAGGGGTGGCCTTCTTGCCAGAATCTATTCCCTCGGTTCTTCCCCGGTGTCCTGCGACTGTTGCTTCTCAGTGGCGTGGACTTCATCTATCCCTTTCCCTACGTCTTCTATTTCTGTAGCAGTATTTTCCTCAGCAACCTCCATCTCCTCAGCCTTATCCTCTGTGTCGATTGCTTTGTCTAGACTTTGGTAGGCTTCCTCGAAGATTTCCTCTTCATACTGCCCTTCTTGTTGCTCTTCTTCTACTTTCGGGGCTTCTTCCTCTATTGGTACATCTTTTGGCAGTAGGGGAGGTGTTGGGCCAAGATTTAAAGTTTTGGCCGCGGTAATCACCTGCCCAAAGGTTGCTCCTAGGAGTGGCCCTTGGAACGTGGCAGCTGGGGTTATGGTTATTCCCGAAGGTCCAGTTCCCTTGACAGATGCCATTTGTTCACCCTGCCTTTGTTGGTCCACCACCGGACCCTACATCTCTTGAGCCTCGGAGGCAACCTCCGACTCTGGCTCTCTTTCTTCTACCTAATTTTCCTACTCCTACATAGGCTCTTATTCAGGAGCTTCTTGCTTTGCAGCTTCTTGTTCTGCAACTGCTGGTTCGGCCTCTGGGACTTCTATCCCTGCTTGTCTGGTGTCCCCCTACAAGTTTCCAAACTTGTCAGCTGCAAAGACATCATTAAATTCTTCTTGTGGAGGGGGACTGGCTGGGACTTCAGCAGGCTTTGTTTCCTTCTCTGGCTCTAGGGAATTGGAAGCGAGAATTTCTACTTGTTGGGCCTAGGATGTTCCCAACCCCGGCTCTGCCTTAGGCTTTTTGTTAAGCCTCTTCTTTCTCTGGGTAACCAAAGGTGGCCTCGCATCCCTTATTGTTGCCGCTTCCATGGGATCCACCCCCATTTCCTTTACCATTAAGGCTGCCAGCGACAGGGAGGAAGAGGGATGAATTGGCCTGGCCATGAGCAGTGGAGTGGCCAGCTGTGTTATTAATTTCTCTCTCATCTGCTAGGAGGCTGCCACTAATTATTTTATTTTCTCTTTTATGGGGACTTCTTGCGCAGGAGGGGTCGTATCTATCTTTTTTCCTTTGTCTACTCTCTGCGAAGAAGTCCCGGCCCTCAGAGTTAATTTTGGTGCCGGCTGGGCTGCTCGGCAAGTACTTCCTAGGCACACCTTCTTGAAATAGGCATGACTTCACTTGACCACCTCTCGAGTGAAGTCCTCAATTGTAGGCCCTTCCTGGGCATCCTAATTTACTGGTGGGAGATTCCTTGTATCGATCACCTTTGCCTTGTACTGGGGATCGATGGTGGGGGTAGCGTCTGAGAAGTCCTTCAGGAACCTCTGGAGCTTCAACTTTTGCATCATGCCAGCCATCATCCTAACGTAGTGCCAGCTCCGCACCTCCATGTCATCTTGGAAATCTGCCTAGAAATCCTCCATATGGATGTGATGGGGCTCCGAAGCCCGGGGCAGTGCCGTTGCAATCTTTCCATGCGGATAAAAAATTTTCTGCGCTAAGTAAAAATCCTCCAAGTTGTAGCTTTTCAATTCATTGTCCACCTCCTTTGCGGTGGCCAGGCTGCATGTGTAGTTCCCATAGATGATTGGGAATAGAATATTGGGTATCTTTTTCAAGGAAAAAAGGGCATGCACCTGGACGTTCTTCAATTCCCCCACCATTTTTACAGCAGTCTTATCCAGCTGGATCACTGCACCATTGGATGGGGTGGGATGAAATCTGAGCTTCTGACAAATGGACAAGGGCATGATGTTACCCGAAGCTTTGGAGTCTACTAAGGAGTTGTGTATATTTTTGCCTTGGATATTCAGGCCTAGTAGGAAGGGGGATCTTCATTGTTCCCCCAAAAGATGGCCGCGTTAGCATCTTCAAATGAGACAGTCTTGGGCGGGCGGCTGACGGCTTCTAGGTTCCCCAAGAGCTTCAGAAGAGACTTCTTTTTCTCAGGACAGTTCAGTAAAACTTCCATCAAGGTCATGGAGGTGTTGGTCTATTCTAACGCCTTTATAATGTCGAATCTTCCTCCTGGGAACTGGTGATTTTCCTCAGCTAGATCTTTTGCTTAAGTAGAGCTAGGACCTTTTGGAGGAGTGGGTTGGTCAGTCATGTTATTTCAGGGAGGAGGAGTGTCTTTGATAGGAGGTGTGGGCGTGTAAGCTGGTCCTTTACCAACCTGACTCTAAGTATTATATGGAGTTCATGGGTTGGTAAAGGCATTGGCCTCAAAGGGAGGGATAGATTCATCAAAGAATCCCTACAATTTGGATTCCTCTTCATCCTCCCTGGAAGTTCCAAAGAAGATGGTGTCACAGGTGAAGGCATTGTGGGTTGGCTCTTGGATAGGAGGCTTTGGAGGGATGGTATCATGCAACTGCTACCTGTCTAGCTGGGAGATCATGATGACCTTTTCCAAGGTGGCACAATTCACCTCGTTGTGTGAACCTATGTCGTGTAATCTACACCAATTAGTCATGGGCTGGAAGTCTGCAACTGGTGTGAAATGTGATGGTCCAGCACCATTTTGGTTGGCATTTTGGTTTAGAGGTGGGCCTTCGGTGTTCAAATTATTATTCTATTGCTGTTGATTGGGCCTAGACCTGTTGCTGAAGTTTTTTCCTCCAGTGTTGTTATTTCGTTGGCCGGAGAAGATGTTTCCCCTCTGGGAATTTGAATTCTAGGGTGTGTAGGACCCCGCTTTTAGTTGGCCCATGTCCACTGTCAAGGTCGACAACATTCGCCGGAGGGATTCAACCTCGGCGGTCAAATGAGTGTTCGCATCATAATGTGATGGTTGTTGTTATTGTTGGCTTCCCGGGAAGGTAGCAGTATTAGCCAGAGTCGAGGGCGGCAATCCTCCAGTTGTGAATGACTGAAAGAAGGGCTCTCCAGACGGTTCTGTCTGAGACTATTGTGCCTGCTATGGCTGATTCCAAGGGAAAGTTTCCAGACCCGGTATTGTCTAGGTCTGCGTTGGGTAAACATACTAGGCCTTCTAGTTTATCATGGGTGGTGGAGGATTCATCGCCATCGAGGAGGCTCCCATCACAAGATTGGGGTTGTACCCCCCGGCATACGCAGTTCCGTCGGGGATCATGTTGAAGGGCGTACTCTTCCTAATCCCGCCCGGGGATTTGTTGAGACCACAAGACAATTCTAAATCTAGGTTGTAAAATTTTGCCAAGGTGTCCCGATCACACGCGGTGGTTGTTCTCCGAAGGAGAGTGGAAACGAAAGGGTCCATCGCATTAAGGTAGGTCTATATGGTTACTTCTGGGGATGAAATAAAAGGGCCCGTGCATCGCTTCAAGGCACGCTGGAACCTGTGGTTGAATGCTACAAGAGGCTCATTGGGTTCCTTCCTAATGGAGATGAACTGGCTATGGGACCAGGCTGGGTCCACATGTACGCAAAAGGAAGCCAGGAAGGCATCCTCCATGTCCTGCCAACTGTTTATGGAGTTGGCAGGAAGGTTAAGGTACCAGTTCAACTTGCCTTGCCCTAAAGAAAAGGGGAACATTCGAGTCACAACATCTTCATGCTGGATCTGGTGTCGGTTCATGGCATCCTTATATTCCTATAAATTCTCTTCTGCAGTCCATGAGCCTAAGTGCTCATATAGTGGGCAGATCTTCTTTGGGTGAGAGGGTAAGTCATTGATTACACCCGAAAAAGTTCTCATTGGGGACTCGGTGTTTCTGAAATATGAGGCCATTGGGAGAAATAGATGTTGGGTAGTTTGGGTACTGGTTCCCGGGATTGCCTGAGAAGTTTGGGTATTCTGAGGTATGCTAGACCCCCAAACAATAGTGGCTGGTATGATTTTTGAGGTCCGTTTCTTTCGAGTAGGAGGCTCAAGTTCGACAAATCTTCCGGGATTCGGGGTAGACCTAAGGAGAGAAAGACCCAATCCTATTGAAGGCTTGACTCTTAAAACTATAACTCAGGGAACCCTCAGGAGGTGTAAAATTAGAATCTCAGGAGGGGGATGAGTTCATGCCCTCCTTCTAGCACCAGTTTTTGTTAACGAGGTTTTGCTGACCGGGTCTGCCAACAGTCATAAGTTGTCACCGGGTACCGGAGGTACTGGCCAACTCCACCTGCAAAGGTTATCTAAGGGTGTTAGATTCCCTGGGTCTTCAAGCACCTGGGTGTGAGGTCACGATGGTGCGGGGCTCGGTTGGGAGAAGTGACTATTTTCGAGGGGGATAGCTAGTTTCTTCAACTCATTCTCTCTAGAGATTCAATAAGGTAAGGTTTCCCCTAGCATTCTACACTTAGCAAATAAAATGAAAAAGATCCTGCAGGGTTAGAAATACTTCATCTAACTATAGTCATGTTTAAACGTCCAGAACATCAATAATACTCTGACATACTACACTAAATACCGAAGAAATACACAACCAATAGCTAGTATTTTATCAGTAAAGAGGGTAAAGAGGTTGTTGATCTATTTTAACATATCAGAGTAGAAGACATAAAGAATATAAAACATGAAATACCATTAACTCAGAAGAAGGAATGCCAACAACATCATTGCAAAGAATTCTTCCTTCTTCATTAATGTCTCTTCTAGCAAGCACTGGTGCGTGATACAATGGTGGCTCTAGGGGAGCATCTAACTATTGAAAATAGAATAATGGAGTATTGAGCTCTGCAACTAAAAATGAGAAATCGCCTTTCTATTACTGTGGATAAAAAAATCATCAATTTTTCCGACCCTTGGAAATGGGCCAGTCTGGCTATTTATACAATTATCTTCTAACCCTAACCCTATTTTACATCATGTTTCAATAAAATAGAATATCTAGGGGCTGGTACTACGTGCACCACCCTACAAAAGACCTTGAGATAGAATAGGCCTGCTATGTCAGAAGAATAAGACAAGAATATACAGAGGAAGAATTGGCCTCGAGAAGAGAGCCGAGAGGGGAGAAGGAAGAAAGTGGGTCCACCGGGGATCGAGGCTACATGCCTCATAAATGGGAAATGTGGCGCCCTATCTCCAATGCACTAGGTGTACATCTGAGTGGTGCCTCGAGAAGACCATCCTGTCAGAAAACCAACTATTGAGTTGATGTCCCCTTGATGTAGCCAACAACCTTCTGATAGCCTTTATTAACTGCTTTTGAAAGTGACCGGTTGGCCTCGGGGACCGGGACACAGATCACTTGAAAAAATACAAAATTTTGGATCTGAGACTCCAGGATCTGGGAACTTACATTCCCAAAAGAATAAAGAATACCCAATGTTTGAGTTTTCCCCGACATCTGAAGAAAGCTCAAGGTTGTTTATTATCATTGAAAGCCTGGAGGAGACAGGAAATGTCATCTTCATCTATATCTTTCAGGCTGACCCTTCGGTACTTAGCCACTTCAATTTGTTCCCCCAGGTCTGGAACATTTTCTTTAAATTCATCGGCCATTTTTTCTGCGTCATGGCCACTAAGTACCATGCGAGTTAATTTTGTCATTTGGGCCCCATCTATCCCCTCCAGGGATTGATACCGGGACTTCATTATTTCATCAAAACTTCCCAAAACTAAATCCTCTGGTGTACATGTATTTGTGCTGAGGGGGTCAGCCCCGGAAGTCTTTATTATAAAATACTTATATAAATTAAAAGAATATTTTATAGCGTTGACCTTATCTTGTAGAGTCCCTACCAGTTTCTTGGTTACCTCCAATGTGAGGTCAAGTCTGGAGTGTTGGGTCCTCACAAAATCAAATGATTCATCCCACAGAATTTTGGATTCAGAAATCATTTCCTCTCCCAAGTTAAGGAGTTCCTCAAGCTCTACCTTTCATGCTTGATAATTCTCGATATCACCCTCCCATAGGTCAATAAGAGTCTTTGCCTAGTGTATAACATGTCAGGCCGTATATAAGTCTGGGAGGGTGGATTTCAGGAAACGCCAGGTATTACCTATCTGTAGGGTGACCCACTCGTCCACTGCCTGGCCCTTCTTCTTCATTATTCATAGGGAGTCTATGTCACTCTGCAGTAGATCTTTAGAGGTGGAGGCCTCTGAAAGAGCGGCATTGATAGGTCAAGCCATCTCAGTGAGCAACCCCATAAGGTTTGCATTTTTTGCCTTTTCTGCTTTGAGCCTCTGGGCTTCTTACTCATAATAAGCTTCCACTGCCCTAGTTGCCTCCTTCAGCAAGTCCACCTCACCCTGTTTTCCCCTTTTTTTGAGTGGTACCTCTGCAACATTATAATCTCTGGGTTCCGTGGTTGCTTCATCGGTGCCTGGGGGAGGTGTTTCCACAATGGCAACTATTTCTCTGCCCGGCCTGGTTCGAAGAGTGTGAACCATTTGGGCTTTCTTGGCCTTTGGTGGGGCCTAGAATTGGGCCATCATTTCGGCTAGGGAGAGAGGAATTACGGGAGTGCACGGAACTTTTCTTTTTCTGCTCTCTATTAGCCACTGGGGCGGTAGGGGTGGCCTTCCTACCAAAATTTGTTCCCTCGATTCTTCCCCTGTGTCCTGCAGCTATTGCTCCTTAATGGCGTGGACTTCATCCATCCCTCTCCCTACGTCTTCTATTTCTATAGCAACATTTTCCTCAGCAACCTCCATCTCCTCAGCCTTGTCCTCTGTGTCGATTACTCTGTCTAGACTTTGGTAGGCTTCCTTGGGGATTTCCTCTTCATACTGCCCTTCTTGTTGCTCTTCTTCTACTGTCAGGGATTCTTCCTCTATTGGTACATCTTTTGGTAGTAGGGGAGGTGTTGGGATAATATTTAAAGTTTGGGCCGCGGTAATCACCTGCCAAAAGGTTGCTCCCGGGAGTGGCCCTTGGAACATGGCAGCTGGAGTTATGATTATTCCCGAAGGTTCGGTTCCCCCAGCAGATGCCATTTGTTCACCCTGCCTTTGTTGGTCCACCCCTGGACCCTTCATCTCTTGAGCCTCAGAGGAAACCTCTGACTCTGGCTCTCTTTCTTCTACCTGCTTTTCCTGCTCCTGCACAGGCTCTTGTTCAGGAGCTTCTTGCTCTGCAGCTTCTCTTTCTGCAGCTACTGGTTCGGCCTCTGGGACTTCTATCCCTACTTGTTTGGTGTCCCCCTGCAAGTTTCCAAACTCATTGGCTGCAAAGACATCATCAAATTCCTCTTGCGGAGGGGGACTATCCGGGACTTCTACAGGCTTTGTTTCCTTCTCCGGCTCCGGGGAACTGGAAGAGAGGATTTCTACTTGTTGTGCCTAGGATGTTCCCAACCCCAGCTCTGCCTTAGGCTTTTTGTTAAGCCTCTTCTTTCTCTGGGTAACCAAAGGTGGCCCCGCATCCCTTATTGCTGCCGCTTCCATGGGATCCACCCCCGTTGCCTTTACCATTAAGGCTGCCAGCGATGGGGAGGAAGAGGGATGAATTGGCACGGCCATGAGCGCTGGAGTGGCCAGCCGTGTTATTAATTTCTCCCTCATCTGCTGGGAGGTTGCCACTGATTATTTTATTTTCTCTTTTATGGGGACATCTTGCATAGGACGGGTCGTATCTATCTCTTTTCCTTTGTCTACTCTCTGCGAAAAAGTCCCAACCCCCGGAGTTAATTTTGGTATGGATATGGATACACACCCAATGTAAGTTATTTCAAAAATTTTGGCAGTCAATGTTATGTCTTAAAAGATGATAGAAATGGAAAACTTGACTCCAAGAGTGATGAAGGAATTTTTCTAGGGTATTCTGCCAAGAGCAAGGCTTACAAATGTCTAAACAAAGCCTCTAACAAAATTATTGAAAGTGCAAATGTAAAGATAGATGAATTTACAGAGAAGAATGAACAAGAAATCACTAAAGAACCAAAGGACAACAATAAATTCACTTACAATGAGGAACCTGACACTCTACCCTACCAATAATGTAGAGCTTTTGAGCTACAAATCATTGCTCCCGAGAATCAAGTTGCAAATACTGATGGTTAGGATAATGATCAAGATAATGTGCAAGGTGATGAAGAGAAAAATGAAGAACAAAACAATGATCAAACTGATAGACAAAGAACTGTACCTATACTTGCAAGATATGTAAGAAGGAACCATCCAGAGATCCAGATCATAAGAGATAAGAAAGTTGGTACAAGAACAAGAAGTAAGTCTCTAAACTCAAGCTGTCTAATTTGTGAGTTTGAGCCCAAATTTGTCAATGTTGCACTTGATAATGAAGAACGGATAAGTGCTATGAATGATGAAATTTAGAAGATTGAGAAAAATAAAACATGGTCACTTTTGCCAAGACCAGATGACAAGAATGTCATCGGTACAAAATAGATATTCAGGAATAAGCTGAATGAGAATGGAGAAGTCACAAGGAACAAAGCAAGACTAGTATGCAAGGGGTATGCACAAAAGGAAGGTATAGACTATGGAGAGACCTTTGCACCCGTTGCTAGGCTAGAAGAAGTAAGAATATTACTTTCTTATGCTGCATTCAAAGGATTCAAAGTATATCAAATGGTTGTCAAATCAGCATTCTTAAATGGAATACTTGAAGAAGAGGTATACATTGAGCAACCAGAAGGGTTTGTCGATCGAAACAAGAAAAACATGGTATGTAGACTTTACAAATCCTTGTATGGATTGAAACGAGCTCCAAAAGCCTGGTATGAATGAATTCATTCCTATCTAATAAGTATTGGATTTGTAAGGACTAGTGAAAATAGTAATCTTTATTTAAAGGAAGATACTAATGTTAACACTTTGATTGCTGAAATATTTGTTGATGACATCATATTTGGAGGCAATAATATGCTATGAAAATCATTTGCAAATGAGATGAGAAAAGAGTTTGAGATGTCTATGTTTGGAGAAATCAAGTTCTTTTTTGGTCTCCAGATAATGCAACAAGGAGAAGGTATTTTCATTACACAGTCCAAGTACATCAAAGAGGTCATGAAAATATTCAAGATGAAAGAATCCAAACCAGTTGGAACACCGATGGCTATTGGATGTAAGTTGACAAAGGAGGATAAGAAAACATAGGTAAATCAGACTTTGTAAAGACCAATGATTGGAAAACTCATGTATGTTGTACACACTAGACCAGATATTGCACATGCAGTAGGAATTATTGCTAGATTTTATGCTAACCCCAGAGAATCACATATGACTTCTTTGAAAATAATTCTAAGATATCTAAAGAATACTGAGGAATTTGGGTTATGGTATAGAAGAGAAGGAAAATTTGAACTTAAGGTGTTTACCTACGCTGATTGGGATAGAAATATTGATGACCAGAAGAGCACACCTAGAGGAGCATTCTTTATGGGTGACACACTTGTCACATGGATTAGCAAGAAGCAAGGATGCATCTCTCAGTCTACTGCAGAAGCAGAAGATGTTGCTGCTGCTGCAAATTGCTCAAATATTGCATGGATCAAACAGTTTCTGGAATGTATGCATATGAAGATCTCAGAACCAATGATTATCTATTGTGATAACACCGATGCAATAAACATTTCCAAGAATCCATTCATGCATGCTAAGACTAAACACATTGCCATCAAGTATCATTATTTGAGAGAACAAGTTCAAGAAAAAGAGGTGATACTTGAGTATGTGCAATCAAAAGAACAATTGGCTGATATCTTCACCAAGCCACTTCCCAAGGATACATTTGAGTACTTAAGAAAGAGACTAGGGGTCAAACCCTTGTCTACCAATTAGTAAAATGACTGAAGGTTGTATCAGCCTACATATTATCAGAACATCAATCATGTTGATGCAAGAAAAGAGATTAACTTCAAAAGATATATCTATATACAGATAGGTATATATCAGAACAGAGCACTAGAGCATATTGTTGTATTATTGATGGATAAGGGAAATTAAAGAAATATATTATGGATAGGCAAAAAATGATTTCTTGACATGAATGTCAGATATTTGTAAAATATTTGTTTGGCATTGCTATCAAAGGGAGACAGATTATCCATATTATCACATCCTTCAAGAAAAAGAGAGATAGATTATCCATTATTAGATTACTCCAATAGGGAGAGATTATATCCTAAGAGAGAGAAAATTGTATGAAAGATTATACAAAGGGAGAGTTTCTAAAAAAATAAAAAGACATCAAAAGAGAAAGAACAGTCAAAGGAAAGAAATTTACACAAGGAGAGGTCACAACACATTAGAAGAAAGAGAACTGCAGTAATCAAATCTAAGCTAAAACCAAGCTTACCGAATTTCAGACATTTATCAGTTGACAAAAGGAAAAGATTGGTAGTTTGATGAATCTCAACGATTGTATTTCATATTTTATTAGGAATAGTATAATGTGATAATATAGTATGTTGCCATCAATGCCAAAGGGAGAGATTGATAACATGTAACTGATTGAATGTTTGATAATGTTAAGTTGAAAATAATGCAAGGCATTAAATCAGTTAATGGTTTGTATTGTCATTGATGTCAACTTGATATCATCTATACAGTCATGTACATAATGCCAAAAACTTTGGAGAATCAATGGAACAAAGGTTATGATTTCAGAAATGCATAAAAGTCAAGTATGCACTATGTGATAGACAACACTGACAGAGTGCACACCATCATAAAAGGTAAAGAAGAAAAGTCACAGTGATACCCGGTGAGTAGAAGACAGTGTTGCATGATGAAGCAAAACCATAGGATGCCCGATGAGCTGAAAATAGAGTTGCCCGACGAGTAAAAATCCAATGATGCCCGATAGACAGATATCCCAAAGCTAACTGGAGTCACACCAATGGAACTATCAGTTGTCACCAACAACTAACTGCAAAGTTGACCGACAGAACAGAGAGTTAAAAAAATGACAAAATATCTAGTTGGAAAGAGCTAAAGATAGACTTAACTAGTTGTTTTATTTTTTTATTCCACTAGAGTTAAGTGATTGATTTAAAGATGATTTGTTCAGTTGGCATGAAGATAACTATGAGACAAATCATGAGTTATGCTTTAAATCTGATTGGCTAGATTTTTTTTCACGCCAAAAATCAAGAAACAATGAATATCATGTCTATATAAGAGACATGTTTAATTCATTTTCAATATCACATTCATGAAAAAGAGATTTAGGGGAGTGAATGAAAAGAGGATGCTGAAGAGAAACTGATGAAGAACAACTTCATGCAGTACTAATCAATCAAGCTGAAGGAGAGCTAAGGAATTCTGTAGACACTGATGAACAGTGAGCACAACATCACAGAGTAGAAAGTGTGGAGCACAAAAGAATTGAATTGATACATTCATCAGAGAGATAATGTACTTAAATAGATCTGAAAATATGCAATTCAAGTTGCATTAGAAATAGGTCATATTATTTCAGTTTAACCATTGAAGCATCAAGTTTCTTAACAGATCAGGACTTAATAGTCTTCTATATATTGAATTAAATCCCAAGGATGGTTGATTCAAGAGAGAGGTTGATTCAAGGATGGCAGCATTAGATGCCCGATATTAAGTGAAAACCTATATGTGTAAAATCCTCTAACAAGGCCACACCTAACACTATGTTTGTAACCTTTAACAAGGTTGGCTCCTAACAGGGCTCACTTTAGAAGAGTGAAAATTTGGGGTACCGGTCCCAGTGGTTTTTTCCCTTAACAGGGTTTTCAAGTTAAAATCCATGTGTTATATATGTGTATGATGCATTTCTTTACTATTTTGTATCTTACATAATTCATACTAGATATATCGGTATACTCTACATATTTATTGTATTTTGGTAAATAGATGACTTCTTATTGGTAAACATTAAGAAGAAGGTTTAGCGGAGCAATCTAACAAGTAGTAAATTGATATAAGTTGTTCAAGGCCTTCATCTTGTAGGAGAAAATATAACTTGAGAAATAATTATTGGTTATAAGAGTTAAAGGGTTGATTTAAGGATTAAAATTTGAGGCCACTGATTCACCCCCCCCCCTCTCAGTTATTACTAACAGATGTCTCTTGTTTTTACCCCTTGGACACTGGGGAGATCTAAAGATACTATTGGAAAGTGATCTATTTTGCATGGTGAGACTCATTTTTGGTTGTCATTTATGGAAACACATCTGGGCTACAGATCAATTCCTATGAAGTTGAGTTTTGATTACTCTGAAATCAACTAAGTACAGAAGCAGAGTTACAAAGGTATTTTGGTTATCGAAGTTCAAGATCGATGAATTAGGGAAAGTGAGCTTAGAGGAAGATAGTATGAGATATGTGTGACATCCACCTAAGATAGATTTTTTTTTTGTAAAGTCTACAACAAGTTAGAGAGTTTTGAAGACAGATGGACAACAACAGAACAGTGATATAGAGCAGTTGGACAAAAGCGATGATTCAAAGAGTATGGCATGGACTCCAGGAAATCAAAGTTGGATTATGGTTTTTGATAACCTACACTTTGATTATCTAAGAGCATCAAATTTTTCTTTGATATTTTTTTTATTAAATGTATTTTGTATTGAGAGCCGACTATGTAATATTTGGTTAAGAGAGTTGACTTAGTTAAGAGATAAGATATATATATATATATGGAGAAATTTTTGTTGAGTGAAGATATGGATAAATGTGAGTTGATTGGATGTATGATATATGAATTGTAGAGAAGAGGATGACATAGATCATTGATGAGATATGACAGGAACTATCTAAGCATTAGAGATGCTTGTTTTGTTCATTGCTGAGAACTTTTGTAACAGAATTACATTGTAAGAGTTGTAAGCTCTGTTGGCCCCTAAAAGGGTGCTGTATACCTTTAATAGGGTTGGAATTCCTTTAACAAGGAAATGTACTATGTAATATTCAGCTCCTAACAGGGTTAGTTTTCCTAACAGGGAAACTATACTTTAGTGCATGCTTGTGGGTACTATCCCTACTAGGATTTTCCCTTGGCCAGGGTTTCCTCGACAGCAAAATTATGGTGTTATGAGTACTATGTTATTTTCTTATGTTCTTTTCATAGCTCCAAGTATATGGTTAGTGTTTAATTGGTTGAAAAGTTTTAATAAGTGTTGTAATACTGACTCACCCCCTCTCAATATTATCTAATCCTAATAATTGGTATGAGAGATTTTGGCCCTTGGAGAGAAAGTATAATAGCTTAAGGGAGATCAAAATGGATTTGGATAGTTTGCAAGAGAACTTTGATGTTGCACTTGATGATCTTGATAAAGCAAAAGGAGAGAATTGAGAATTGAGATTCAACATGCACAGAGCTGAGAAATTTAAAAAGAAACTCAGAGAACAACTTGAACTTTCCATAAGTCAGAGACAAGATCTTCTAGTTCAGATAAAAGAAGATTCAGACAAAGACAACTCAGATTAGATGAAGCAACTTGAAGAAGAAAATGAAACTTTGAAACTTGACAATGAAGCTATGACTAAAGAGATACATTTACAAAAGGATGCTAAGAAGAAGATTGAAGAAAATTTGAATAATGCATTAGAAAAAATGAAGAATGAGGCTGAAAACTAGAAGAACAAGTATCTAGAACTGGAGAAATACAATCAGATTATAAAAAATGAACTTTTTGAGGCAAAGAAACACATTGAGAAACTTCACACTAGAAATGATTTGATCGATGAACAAAGATATAGATAGAAACCTAAAGGTGATATGATTGGTATTGGCTTCAATGAAGCTGAATGCTCCAAGAATTAGGAAGAGAAATCTGATGCAAAGGCTGATGTTGAAAAACCTACTATTGAAGAACCTAGAGAGCAAATTAGACCTT
The DNA here is from genome assembly GCA_018584345.1 of Thuja plicata. Classification (NCBI taxonomy): domain Eukaryota; kingdom Viridiplantae; phylum Streptophyta; class Pinopsida; order Cupressales; family Cupressaceae; genus Thuja; species Thuja plicata. Next base: position 7,440 of record MU225510.1, on the reverse strand, counting down.
TCAAGGGTAGATGCTTTGGTTGTAACAAGTTTGGACACATGAAAAGAGTCTACAAAGGTAATGTCCCTTTTAAGACCTTTTTTGGTTATTGTTTTAATTCTAATGGATATGGGCACAAGAAAGTAGAATACAGGAAACCTAATCAATCTACATATAGACAAGACAATGGAAGATAAGCTACAGTGAAACCTACATTCTACAAATGTAGTAACATTGAACACATTGTGAAGTATTGTAAGTTGCAAGTAAATCAGGAAAGAAGACATCCTATATGTTATAAATGCAATAATCCAGGTCATCTAGCGAAGTTTTGCAGGTATAATGGAACAAACAATAGAAGAGTACCACCTCCTATGAATACAAAGAAGAATGGAAGTGATATTGGTAAAAGTGTTGTAGATTTGAAGAATGATTTTGACAATTGTTTTAAGAAAGCATAAGATAACAACAGTGGTAAGATATGGAAGATCAAAGAAACAAGTGAGATAGAGGTTCAGGGTGAGACAGTAGATGGTACTGGATCTTCACTCAATGGTAGTGAAACTAAATTTATTTAATTGGTCGATCATGGACTTAGGGGGAGCATTGGATAAAGATATCAGAATATATCTCACCCTGAAAGTTGTGGATTGAAATCATGCGAGCTTAGGTATGAACATGGTTGACATCATGGAGTATACAATTAAGTGTGCAACATTAGATGATGCATATATTTTGATCACGAGATCTACAACCGAGTGGATAGTATTCGGTAAAGTGAACTTTTATAGCTTCAACATTTTATAAAGCACCATATGAAGATATATTTCCTTACCATTTGACAAAGAGTGGCCTAAGGAGATCAGAGAGTAGAGAGATTCAGTCTATCCTACATTTTCCCTGCATGATCGATTAAAGCAAGAAATTAGAATTTAGTGTGAAAGACGTATTTACATCATCTAGCTATGGATGCACATGTTATTTATGATTTTGTAGATCAACCTAGGTATAAGTTCAAGAAACACCGATTCAAGTATTGTCAAGAAGAACCCGAAGGAGCATTTTCCCGGACACCCTACGGAGTTTTACATGTAGAATATATTATGGCTTACATTCATTGTAAGTATGATATACTACGGACTAATGATATTTGTACTGACATGGAGTATATGACTGATAAAGGAATTATGAAAGATGAGTTCAAACACATTGATCAATTGAGTATTATAAAACTTCTAGATTTGTATGAATTCGATGAAGAAGAGTGGTTCAAGATATTATTGAGCAGAGTGCATGATCAGTTCATTTCAATAGGCAAGACACCTTTGAATATTTGTAGTGATTTAATTCATAAGATTACTGGATTGGATAATACATGAATCATTCATGTTGCAGAAAAGTATGTGAAGAAGGAATTTGAATCCCTAACATACTCTAAATGGGACATGCGAGAAATGATTGTGAATGACATCTTTCAAAAAAATGTGAGGCTAATTGCTATGATACTTGGATATAAATTCTACTACAACAGTAGACCTAACTCGGTATCTGCAAAATTGATCATGATGGCATGGAGAATGGTAAAAGAAAATGTAAAATATAACCTATGTGAAGTATTGGCACAACAATTTATTGAGAATGTAAAACTAGTAAAGAAAGATAGAATGAGGACCTTCAGATTTGGGTCACTATTGGTACATATTTTTATCCACATTGAACAAAAATTCCTAGGTATGCATCCTAGTGGTTGGAAATTAGGGATACCTACTGGTATTCAGATCACATAGAGTTACAGAAGACAGAACAGAACATGATTTGATGGTGAATTATTTGGAATGATCAAAATCATTCTAAGGGAGATGAAAGACAAATATAGGATACCTGATAACATAGTTGAGAAATACAAGGATACAATATGTTTCATGGTTGAAACTAATTGTTTATGCTTTGAGTCAGTCACACCAAGGAATAAATGGTGTTATCCTATGGGATATGAGGTAAGTTCAGAGGTACTTAATATGCAAGTTGAACATGTTCTTGCATCTGAGATTGATACATCAGAAGAAAGATGGGGAGCCTATAAAGAGAAATATGCTAAGGTAAGAGAAGAAAAAACTAGGGGTCTTAGGAAAAGGAAAAGAAGAAGAAGAAGAATTGAAAGAAGTGAAAAGGAAAATAGATGAGAGATCTTCTGCATTGGTAAGTGCTAGTACTGCAACCCTTCACACTCCTGAAGTAGTAATGGTAGACAGTCCACCTATTCCATCACAACAGACATCACAAGAAGAGAAGATTACTCCCAGACTAAACACTAGATCTAGTAGGCAGACATCACCTATAGAACCAAGCACTGTGAGAGAAGAAAAGAAAATTGAAACTGAGAAGCACATATGGAAGCCTGACATGAAGATGATTGAGAAAAGAGCCATTGAACAAGGTAAGCTAGTTACAGTAAACAAATACTATGAAAGGTTTGGTGAAGTAGAAAAACTTAAGATTGAACAAATTATGGTTAATCACTTACTTATTTTCAAGAAGACACTATTGGAAATTGAGGGAAGTGTACCTGAAGATCTATATGAGAGATTGGAGAAAATAAAATAGTTAGCACAGATTGAAGATGAAACAATCAGAAATCAGGAAATTGACAACATGCTACATGTGATATATTTACAAGAAAGGGAAAAAATACTTAAAGAATTGAAACCTTTGCTGAGAACTAAGATTAGACTACTTAGAATCATGGCAAGAAGATATGATGAAATCACTGAGGAGACTCAGAAAGCACTGGAGAACATATTGATGAATCCTACTCATGTGGACACTCCACTTCCTAAAACCACTTTTCCTACAAACTTAGGAATGGGAGAGAGTTCAAAGCCAGCTGAGGCAAGTGCTGAGAAGAGAGAAGTAAATACACAACCAAATTTCTATGTTTATGGTGTACCTATAACACTTGACACCTCTAAAGATGAGAAGGACCCATTTGCAGAAAGTATGGACAAGACAATTGTTAAGGAAACAAAATAGAAAGAGGAAGAAGAGCAGAAGAATAAATAGAGCGAAGCAGAACATGATGAATGACAAAAAGAAAAGGAAAAAAAAGATGAAACTAAAACTAAGGTAATCACATATTCTATTTTATTGTTGGCAAGAAAATAAAATACAACATGTGTTGATGTTGATTGCATGGATGAAGATGAGCTAGTGAAATTGGCTTTTACTGCACTCACTAAAGCCAAGGAGAGATCAGAACAAAAAGGTGACAAAAAGGCTAAGGTAATAACCAAAGCAATTGATACTATGAAAAAATTTCTTCTAGTACCTATTGTTTTCCAACACAGAGATGACATTGAAAACCTGAAGATAACACTTAATGAATTTGATGGCTATTATGAGAGTTTGATAAAGATTGCAGAGGAGAAAGTAGAAAATAACTACTCTGAGAAGAAGTTACCTAAAGTTTTCAAGTCCATCTCAATGAACTTGAGAATTTTTAAAACCACTATTGCAAATGCTAAGAGTTGCATTGGACATGGAAAAAAGCTATTCAGTTACATCATGAATCCTATCAGGCATGTTCAGAACATTGAAGACATCATTGCCAAGGAAAGGGAAACTTTGAACAATATGATGGATAGTTGTGAGATCTCTTCACAATTTGTAATAGAATTGGACAAGGAAGTAACAAGAATATTGGCAAAACTAGATATACTAGATAGTGAGAAAGGGAGAGTACTAACTAGATTCAATTTGATGAAGAGTTTAATCACTCCTAACCTATCCATAATTGAGGCACACCTATCAGACTTGGAGAAGACAATAGACGCATTGACTAAATATATGCCTACATAGTTGAAAGAAGAAGAGACTGCATCATTTTCATTGAATGGACTAATTCACGTTAGTGAACTATTACTGAAGTCATGGGGTACAGAAGTGAAGATCTTGGAAGATTTCTTTCAAGATGTTCTGAAACTGGTGAGCAAGAACTTATTTTATTACTTTGTATGCACATTTTTCATTGTTGTCAAAGGGGGAGAAGAGAAAAAAAATGAATGGGAGAAGAGAGAAGAGTAAAATGAATAAGGAGAAGGAGAAAATATATAACAGAAGAAAAGAGAAAAAAAAAATAGAGAAAGAGAGACAGTTTTGTTGGAACACTTTGTCATTTTTTTAAAGTGTTTCCATCATTGCCAAAGGGAGATTGTTAGAAAGTGATCCATTTTTCATGGTGAGACTCATATTTGTTTGAGATTTATGGCAACACATCTGGGCTATAGATGGATTCCTATGAAGTTGAGTTTTGATGACTCTGAAATTGACTAAGTACAGAAAATTTACAGATGTATTTTGGGTATCAAAGATCAACAAAGATTGAATTAGGGAAACTGAGCTTAGAGTAAGATATTATGAGGTATATATGATGTCCACCTAAGATCAATTTTTTTTTTAAATTCTACAACAAGTTAGAGAGATTTGAAGACAGACAACAACAAAATAGTGATACAGAGCAGTTGGACAGAAGCGATGATTCAAAGAGTATGACATGGACTCTAGGAAATTGAAGTTGGATTATGGTTGTTGATAACCTACACTTTGATTATGTAAAAGTGTTGACTTTGCATTTGATATTTTTTTTTAAATGTATTTTGTATTGAGAGTTGACTATGTAATATTTGGTTAAGAGAGCCGACTTAGTTAAGAGATATATATGGAGAAATTTTTGTTGAGAAAAGATATGGATGTATGTGAGATAATTAAATGGATGATATGCAAATTACAGAGTAGAGGATGACACAAATCATTGACGAGCTATGATAGGAACTATCTAACCATTAGATATGCTTGTTTTGTTCATTGCTAAGAACTTTTGTAATAGAATTACATTGTAGGAGTTGTAAGCTCAGTTGCCCCCTAACAGGGTGTTGTATACCTTTAACAAGGTTGTAATTCCTTTAACAAGGAAATGTACTATGTAATATTGAGCTCCTAATAGGGATAGGTCTCCTAAAAGGGACACTATACTTTAGTGCATGCTTGTGGGTACCATCCCCACCAGGGTTATCCCTTGGCCAGAGTTTCCTCGACAAAAAAATTATGGTGTTATGAGTACTATGTTATTTTCTTATGTTCTTTTTATTTTTGCAAGTATATGGTTAATGTTTAATTGTTTGAAAAGTTTTAATAAGTTTTGTAATACTGATTCACCCCCTATTAGTATTACCTAATCCTAACAGCTATATCATTGACTATTACATTGTGCTTTCTTATGAAAGAACCATTCAAGTCATCCTGGACTCTTATGCCTTGGTGCTTATGGTTACTTGCAACATTAACTTGGAAATAGTGTTCAGGTAATCTTATACTTTATTCCTCAGTGCTTACGTGTTTCCTACATTCTATCTAATATAGATCATATTCATATCATCATAGTTGTTCTTGCACTAGTGACAGTTGTATGATCTTGCGATGTCCCTTTATAAGGCTCAATGATGAAAATAAGGACCGAGTAAGATCCCTGCACTTTGTACTTTCATTTTTCATCCAAGGTTGCATCTTAGTCTTTGCATTGCATCTTAGTTTTAATATTTTATTATTGCATTGGGTGAGGAGAGAGTCTTCATCTTTTCCTGGCATCTTTGATTCAATTTTGGGATCAAAACCAAAATCTGAGTTCATTTCTCTATTCTTCTGAGGCTTATCTTTTCACCCTTTGAGGCAAGACATTGATCATTTTTCTTCATATATCACTTTCTTTGACCTAATGCTAATTTGTTATACCTTTCTAGTCAACCTTATTCAAACTAGGGCAAATTCCCATTGCTTAGTGGTCACACTTTGTCCAAATGCTTTTCTAATCAGTCTTAATCAACCATCAATCATATCGAACCTTGTCTTATCTTTATTTGACCAAATCTATCTCATTTCTGCATCTCCTCTACCTCATTTTGATTTCTATCCCGAGGGGGCAAGAATAACCTATCTTTGAAAGCTAAAAATTTATTTTGGCATCTTATTGTCTTGTCTTTCAATCTCAGTTTCCGTGTTGAGTTTTTCTTACTATACATTGGAATCTTTCTATCTTTGCTAGTTCTTGTTCGATCAAGTTCTGGATTAGTTTCCTTATTGTGCTTTGTTTGATGTAGTTTAGAATTTGGTCTCTATCAGTTACCTTGACATCATTTTTCTTTGACCTCATGTGTTCCCATATCACTCACACATTAGTCAAAGATGAGAAAATGTAATCACCCAAAAATTGTCTAGTAGACTATGAGCCCTTTTCTAAATATTAAAATTTAAATACTAGACTATATCATGTGCTTAATCAATTTTGCATATTTATTTAATCTCTTATTTTATTGATCAAATCACCACTTAATCATTTACTTGATTATATCCTAAAGTTTGACCACTTTATCCTAAGCTTTATTTAATTAAAAGAACATGCTCCCTTTTAATTAAATGCAAAATATTTTAATTAAATAATAAAAACCCCTTTATCCTAAGCGCACATAAAATAAGAAAATAATAAATAATAAACAATAAATAATAATAATAATAAAACCACACTTTCCAATGAGATGGATTCTTTTGAAAAAGGCTTTTGCCTCTTTATCTCAACCACTCATTGTTTTGCCTCTTAATATTAGTCTTTAATTTTGACTATTTAAGGTATGAGCACATCGATCAACCAAGATTTAATATCCACCATTTCTCATTTATTTTTGCCTCTTAATCTTGACTGTCCGCTCATTTCTAATCTCCTATAAAAGGAAGCTCTCTCCTCATTCCTGGGTAACCTAGGAAAAATTGGAAAAGATGGTTTTTTGGAGATCTTGTGAATTATAATTGGAAATCTTGGAGCTCTTGCGTATTGCCCTTTTGCAGATCCCACTAGTAAATTTGACCACAAATTTTGACGAAACTTGGTCGAAATTTCGACAGTAATTGGTCAAATTTATGACCAAAACTTTCGTCGGTCTTGTTTTGTCAAATTTTTGACGTATTTATAATTCGTCAAAATTTTGACCAAAAAAGGTTGAAATTTTGACGATATTCCAAGCTTAAAATTGCTATCATTTTTTAGTGCATTGGTCAAAATTTTGACCAACACTTCCACCAACGATTGGTCAAAATTTTGACCAATGCACTAAAAAAATTGAGGAGAATGCCATACTTTCCACCAAACCAATGGTCAAAATTTCGACCATTGGATTGGTCGAAAGCATGGCATTCTCGTCATTTTGTTAGTGTGTTGGTCGAAATTTTGACCAATCGTTGGTGGAAATATATTCTAGCGTTGGTCGAAATTTCGACCAATAGTTAATTTTAAAAAAAAAATTAACATTAGGAATCATAAATATATTAAAACCGCACAATTGAATGCTCTGAGATAGAGCTAGAATTTAGATAATGCTAAATAAATTAAAAATTATTGTAAAGCAATTAGATTTGCCT
>MU225509.1:5015855-5048096 GCA_018584345.1 Thuja plicata | reverse complement strand
GTTTACCTTTGTATTTTCCTTTTCCTCTAGATAGCCTTTTTGCCATAAGTGCTTCAAGTTCTTCAAGATCATCATCAGTAGTGTCACTATCACTGTTCACATGTTTCTTTCCTTTCTTAGATTTATTGAGAACCAGCTGTGATCTAAAAGAAAAATCAATCCCTTGTGGATTATAGTTATCATAATTTGGCATTTCAAATGCAGTGAGTCTGCCTATCAGATTTTCCAGATTCAGATTATTGTTAGGAGTATATCTCAATTCTTGAATTGTAGAAACTCTAATAGCATATATAGGAAGTAAATTTCTTAGTACCTTGCTCATAATAGTGTTTTCATCAATTGTTCCATTAGCAACTCTAATGGCATTTACAACTTCTTTTACTCTACCACAATACTGATTAACATTTTCTCCTTCTTGCATTTTCATCTCATCAAACTTACCTCTTAGACTTTCTGATTTAGCTCTTATCACATTTGTGTCTCCACCATAGACAGTTGCAAGTTTGTCCCACATCTCCTTTGCATTTGTGCAGCTCTTTATATCATCAAACTCTGAATAGCTCAATGAGGAGGCGATCTCCAACATTGCTTGATTGTGCTCTTGCTTTTCTTTTAGTTGTGCAGCTGTGAGAGGAGTAGAGGGTGATACATATTCATTTTCAATAAGTTGCTTAGCATCATCTCAATACCAGCCAAATGCAGTTTCATCAAACTCCGCCATGCAGGGAAGTTATCTTTGTTCAGCTTAGGAACCTCCTTCTTATACATCTTGATCTTTCGCTCCAAGTACCTTCAAACTATTTTCAGGAGACCAATGCTCTGATACCAATTGTTAGAATGAATTTAGAATAACTGAGAGAGGAGGGGTGAATCAGTTATCCTTAGGTCTAGATGTAGAAAATAAAAACTTTCTATATTTCAGATCTACTCGGCAGCAGTAGCATAAGTCAGCAACTTTAATCATGCAGTTTACTGTCTAATGAAATTAGCTTGTAGAAACATCACAGTAAAACAAACCATAAGCATTCACACAAGTTGACACAAGTATTTAATGTGGAAACCCAATATGGGAAAAACCACCAGTAACATGCTACCAAGTTTTCACTCTTCTGAATTAAGCTCTGTGAGGAGCCAACCCTGTTAAAGGTTACAATAACACACTGTTAGCTGTGGCCTGGTTAAAGGATTTAATCACCCTGTCAAGAGTGGCCTTGTTAGAGGACTTAGAAAATTCCACCTGAATGTCACCTTGTTAGAGTATTTATACAAATGACTGTTAGGTCAACCTTGTTAAAGGATTTAACTGATACAATGGTTAGAAAGTAATCAGCAGTTGTGATCTGATACAGACAACTTATTTTACAAATTTAGATCCAATTACAGCTCTGATGTTAACTTACTGGATAGCCTGCATTGTCATTTCAACCTTCTGATCTGCTTGGAAATTTGTCAAGCAATGACACATGCAACTCTCTACTTTTGTATTCAGCCTTCTCTGCTAGATCATGCCAAATAGTAAATCAACTATGCAACCCTTTTGCATACATACATGTACTTCACATTCAGTAGCACACTTAAGCATCCTAAATGAATAACCCCTTGAGGTTATCATATACCTCTCTGTCTAGGGCAGATAAATCTTTTGCCGCTTAAACAAGATCGTCAATCTTAGGTTAGGTCAGATCCAACATATCATTCCATCTTTGTTTTAAATTTACTTCTCCAAAGTAGTATCTAATTAAATCTTGAAACCATGCATTAATTATGGTTACCCATACATCAAATGACATGGATCAATCTTTAATTAACATTACATATCCCAATAAAATTAACTAAGTCGGCCAGAGATCTCAAATCTCATCATTAATCCAATTACTGTAAGTCGGCCAACATCACTGTTTCCACTCGGCAATTTCACTGGTGCTCGACATTGAACAACTTTGCTCATCACAAGCAACTTTTCTTGGCACAAGCAATTTTTCTTGGCATAAGCAACTTTACTCGGCACAAGAAACTTTCTCAGCACAGAACAGCCAGAAAAACTGTCTTTGAAAGATAAACAATGAATTGCTTTGCCAGAGTTCCAACTGATCAAGTACCCTTTTAATTGCCTTAACTCAACCATTCACTTGGTCTTCTTGTTAAATCTTCTTCATCATCAGTAGATATGGTACTCAAATAGATAACAATAGTCTCACCAGTTAAGGTTTGACAGCAATGACAAAATAACAATTGCTTGCATTGTCACTTTCCAAAAAAATCCTTTCAAGGAAGGTGGATTTAACAGTCCAACTACAAATCTCTTAACCGAGTGCACACTCAATAGTGTTGTTAAATCTCTTAACTGAGTAGACTTTAAAAGGTCTCCATAGATACTCTTAACTGGGTAGATCATCAGAAGTGATCACATTGTAAGCCTTAACCGGCCCCTTCCAATCTGCAGATAGTGAAGATATCATGGGTGCCATCCCCACCGTAGTTTTTACTTCCTAACAGGAGTTTTCTGCGATATCATATCTTGTGTTATGTGTCAATTACTTTCATGAATATTTCTATGAATGTTCACATGTATGTTAATTTAATGAATTGATATAACTCGCATCAAGATAGTATAGATCAGATTGAATGGATATACAATTAATTACACAAAGGTTAATTGATTAAAGGATACAAAAAGTTTTAGACGTGCTGATTCACCCCTCCCCATTTAGTACACACTTCCCATTAATTCCAACAATTGGTATCAGAGCTAAGTCTCTTCTTTGGAAAAGCTTAAATGCTTAAGAGAAAAGATCATACAATGGAGAAGTACAGACTTGATAAGAATATTGAAAATAAGAAGCTAGAAATTTAGATGTTCTATGAACAATATAAAGAATCTAGAATCAACATGAGATAGTTTTTAGATGAAAGAAAGATTATGGCATCTCATTGTAATGAGACAAATTATCATGAGGAAGAGATACCAGATTTCTTTGAGTTTTTAGGATCAACTACAAGCAAAGCATCAGATACATCAGAAGAAAGCATCACAAGCCTAACTGAAATCAATCTACATCTGGATGGACAAGTTAAATTTCTACAAATCAGTCAAGAGATAAAAATGGTAAGGATGATTGATGTCATGAAAAATGCTACACAAGCTGAGCAAGAAAGAACACTAGATATTGATGATAGAAGAAAGATTACAGAAAAGCTACAAGAAAAAGAGTCTGAAATACAAAGACTTACAGAGCATCACCATGAGATTATAAATCAAATTATTCTTATGAGTCAAGAGGCAAACAGAATAAATGTTGAACTCATTGAAAGAATAGAAGCTATCGGTGAGCTAAGAGATGAGAATGAAAAGTTGAAACATGAAATAAGAATTCAACAGCAACATAATGAAATTATCAAGAAAGTTGAAGAAAGCAGTAAAAGAATGGATGATTTTCTTGAAGGACAATGAAGAGTCAACAACAATACCGATCTAGGTTTCACCAAGAATGGAGAATCATCAAATCAAACTGATCCAAAGAATTTCTATACAAATTCAATACCAAGAAAGCTTACATGAAATCACTGTGGAAAACAAGGCCACGCATCAAATGTATGCATAGGAAAAATGAAAGGTATTCCTAAATCTACATCTTCATTCATAGGATTTTGTTATAAATGTAATAAGAAAGGACATAAATCATATGAATGTAAGTCTGAAATGAAACAACAAAAGAAGGAAACCTACATGGAAAAATAATTTCCTACTTACAAAATGAATGGGCACACAACTCTTGAATGCTGGAAAAAGAAAAGGCAAGCATGCAAGCCAAAAGGTCAAGAAACTCCCTATCAACCGAAGAGAGTCGGTACCCAGTATGTATGGATAAAAACACTTGGAAAAATTGTACATCATGTGGAAAATTTGGTCACATTGCTGCAAAATGTATAAGACAGTAGACTAGAAATTCTAGAGGCTGGACTAACCCCAGAATGGCATGCTTACATTGTCATAAATTTGGTCATCTCAAGAAAGACTGCAGAGATAGAATGACAGAAAATAGCACATATCCCAATGGAAATACCATTGAAGATATCTGGAGAGAAAGAAACAAAATGTGGAGAAAAGCTTCAAACGATGATGAAGCTGGACCATGAAATGCAAATGGTGACACCCCATCCAATGGATGTGGTGACATCACCACCACCACCTAAGTAGAACAAGTAAGTATAGAAATGCATTACCCAAAGTTATTGTTTTACATTAGTTCCATAATATGATTGATTAAATGCCAAATTAGCATAAGAAAGATGCATCATGGTAATACTTGTTAAAATCTTTGATAACTATGCTATCAGGTATACATACCAAAATCTGTCAGTATACACTCAAAACTGAGACTGCCTACACTTACTGAGAAACATCGGTTAAAAGCAAAGTTGCTAGTATAAACCGAGCCTCGTCGGTAAACAAGAAAAGTGAATAAGTAATTTGCAATAACAAAACCCATTGGTAAAGGCAAGAGGTATAATGACTGCCCCCAAACATCATGTGGTCACCAAAGGAGAGTTGAAGTCTTAACCAACAAACTTTGTTTTACACACCGACGAGTTGGAAAGCATTAATGACACACCTTTTAGGTCAAATGGCCATAAAAAGATGACTGGTCGGTCTCATTGTTCACCACGAACAAAGCAGAGCGATGAAGAGTGATTTTCAAGAAGAAAGCAAGAGGATCACTGAGTGTCCACAACTCGACCACCAGCACTCCACGTAGATCAAAAATCATTGCAAGTGTATACAGTAAGTTCTTTAAACAACTGACAACTCTATTTCATGCATTTTACAGAAAGCCCTAAATCTGAAAATGGCCACGACTTCGAGAACTGTGAAATCTAAGAACACCAAGAAGGATGAGTTCAAGCTCATCAAGAATTCATCATTTGAGGAACCAAACTACAAGATTCATCCTGAGGTTGCCTCACAACCTAATGATGCTAGAGTATTCTCATGAATACTAGCTAGGGTTTTTCTCATGGAAGATGTATGATCATTTATACACTGCAAGATTACATAAATAGGTGATTCAGAAGTTGAAAAAGCTTATAAGAAGCTATGCAATGAAGATGGAAATCTAAAAGATGAACATAAACATATCAAAGGAAAAGGGCTCACCAATGCCCTAATGTTCCTGAAGGTCTTCAAATTGAGTGGATTTGGTTAGTACTAAGCCAAATGCACAATCATAAACTTTGGTTGGATGAACCGAAGATGATAACCTGAGATGTTATCCATGCGGTCACTGTTTACCCTGTAACCGAGAAGGTAAAAGAACTGAAGCATCCACCCAAGGCCGAGACTGAGAATATGACAGGAGCCAAATGGGACGGCAGAGGATTGAAATTTTCCACCATAACCAATGATGAGATGAAATTTTGTACATGCGTTCTAGGCTACAAATTCTTCCAAGCCAGCAGGTTGAACAACATTGCATCCAGTGTAGTGGACACAGCGTATAAGATTATGAAGAAGGGAACATAGTTGGACTTATCCAAACTTCTACTACATCAAATAGAAGAGAATATAAGTACTATAAGGAATGCAAAGTCAAACACATGTAATTTTGGCTCACTCATAATGTGTATTTTCTTCTACTTTCAAGAAACATTCCCATCGGTAGGAGATGTGAAATGGGATAGCACAAAACCAATCACTATGTAGATCAGTGAGCATATAGCCTCACTAGGAGATAACTTTGAGACAGTCGTGGATGAATACTTCACTATATTCAAAGATTGAATGCAAAAGAGGGTAAGGATCCCCGAACAACTCATTGAGAAATATAAAGATGAACTATGATTCATGGTTGATACAGATCATACTTATATCAAGCATGTTGTACCTAAGGATAGCATGGCTTCAACCATTAGAATATGAGTTAAACATTGACCTTGCATCTAAAGCAATTGATTCCTTGTTAAATGAACCACTGGATAAGAAAAAACCCAAGTTTGGAACATATGAGGAGGCCAAAAAAAGAATAAAATCTGACCTGGTTGTTAATAAAATTGTCAGGAAAAAGGACAAGATGGTAAAGAACCTCAAAAATATATTGTCAAAAAAAGAGGGAGAAACCAAGCAGAAGGAAGAAACTGAAGGACAATTACCTATCAATGAAGCTAAAGAAAAGGATGACTCCAAAGCCACAGAGTCAAATTTACCACCTCCTCCACCAACTAAAAAGCCAAGGACCGTAGTTGCTTCTAGAACAAGAAGCCAAACATCAAAGGATTCTACTCCTTCACCTTTGAAGAAAGGAAAGGTCAGAACATACAAGAGGAAAGTGGTCACACCAAAGAGAGGTGCAAACAAAAGAGTAAGGAAGCTCATCAAAACCTGAGAAGATATTGAAGACATCAAGCAAGATGAAGATATAGAGGAAGAAAATGTCAAAGTTAAAGCTCTAGAAACTATTCATGACATTTGTCAACCTATTGCAAATTCAAGATCTATTAAAGATTCTAAGATTAGAAGATGGTTGAAATTAGATCCAGAAGATCAGAATAAAATAGAAGATGCCATCATAGCAAAAATGTATAAATTCAAATATGTACCAATTCAATTTGAAGGTAGTATGGTACCAACGGAACACTTGGACAAACTATATGCAAGATGGTCATTTGCCTTGAAGAATGAGAAGGAAATAAGAGAAAGAGTACTTGTTACTCTCATGCCTTCTAACTCAAAGAAGGAAGAAATATATGAGATAATGGAGAAACACAAAAAGGAGTTCTCACCGAAGTTGAGAGCCTATAAATTTCTTGAAGGAAAGCTTATAGAGCTTGAACAGGATAGCCATAAGAAATGGTGTAAGATTCTAAACAGACCCACTAAGGAAGAAATCCCAAAGAAAGATCTACAACAAAAATATGTTGAAAAGGAAAATCAAGAACAGATCTTAATAAAAGATATAGAAGATGACACATCTATTGAGTTAGACAAGGAAGAAGAAGAAGACACAACGGGAAACTAAAACATGGATGTTTCATATTAGTCATGGTCCGACATCACAAATGAAAACATTGTGGATAATAATATCATTGACATTACCGATGATCTAGCAAAGGAAGTAAATAAAGATGAATATGTCAATATTACAAAGGACAAAACCAAAGAGTAGAACACAATAGTTGATACTGCATAGGTGAACATTCCAGGAAACATGCCAATATTGATACAAGCTATCAATATTCTACAAGAATCGAACAAGTCACTTGAAAAAGACACTCCCAAGGATGCAGGGGAAGAGGAAAAGAAAGACAACATCGATGATCAGAAAGACATTGGAGACACTCAAACAGTAACCAATACTGATAAGGTTACAGGAGGAGATTTAAAACAAATAGATACAGAAACAACAGAGAAGGATGCAGAAGCAAAGAATGATGAATTAATGAACATCGATGAAGGAGATAAACCTAAAGATGGCACTCCTGAGGAAACTGACAAAGGTTCTACTGACAATGTGAAGGTTAATGTGGAGATGTCTATAGACATCTGACAAGCTGAAACCAACACACAACAACAAAAAGAAGCACAACAGGTAACTTCATCAAGCACAACTGACAAAGCTGAGAAATTGGCAATGGTTTTACATTCAAGTGCTACACAAAAGAAGAAGAAGAAATCTAAGAATAATAAGTTGGAGGTTAACTTGGATTAAATTATTGAGATACCAAAATGTGACCCAACAACACTTGATTTTGAAGCATTACAAGAATACGGTGAAATATGCCAAAGGAAGGCATTACAGGAGAAGCTAAAGAAACAACACCAAGACTCAATGGTACTAGAAATGAATAGGGACATCTTGCACCAAATTGTACCCGATGTTGATATTGATCATAACAAGCCAATTATTGATCAACTATCCACTCTCACCGAAGCAATAACAAATCAAAATATTGATGCAGAGAAGGCAATTGAAGAGACAGTTGAGCATAAGTACAAGTAGAAGCTCATTGAGAACATCAGTCAAGAAGTGACAGTCAACAAGGTAAAGCTATCAGAATTTATTACTGAATTATATCCAATTATAACTGAAGTTATAACCTTGATTCAACAACTGAGCACATTAGACAAGTTTAGTAAAGAGAATAGTGACAACATAGCAAAGTTAGATATAGATCTAGCTAACAGTGCAAATAGCTTAACCACTGATGGAGACAATGCCATTAAGTTGCATTATGAGAAGATCATTGAGATCAAAAGGTTAAGGAAGGAACTATGGGAAGCAGAGACACACTTCAGGGAAGAAGTCACCGAGCTCCAAGCTCAACTTCTACCGAACCTTACACTGCTTCAACAACACATCACTTCAGCATGACAACTGATAGCAACTCCTGAGATGTCTGTAGCAGACATCATCTATGACATGCACTCCAAGATCACACTCAAGCACATGGATCTAGAGAACTTAAAAGAAAAATGGGATAAAATGATGGAATACATGAAGTCTTCACACTCCCACATTTTTTATAAGCTCTAAGGTATAGACCTTTGCCCTTAATATCAAAAAAAGGGGGAAAATGATATGTATTCATATGGGAAAATGGTATATGGAAAATGATATGTATATGTATATTAATTTGGGAAAATGATATGTAAAGATAGGCAGGCACTATACAAAACTACCAAAAATAATGATATACCGGAATATACATAGGGGGAGTCATTAAATGACTAAGGATTATATATGTTGTATATACTTAACATTTTGTTAGTATTTTGCACATATCAATTTTTTATACTAATGTCAAAGGGGGAGATTGGTGACATTAATTTTCTATTAGTATGAAAACAACACTTTTGGTAAGCATACACCGAAAGACAGAACAAAGAGAAAACCGAAAATTAGATATAAAGAGTTCACCAAAATGACTAAGTACAAAGAGAATCGATGACACAACTTTGTGTGTACACCAAAATTGCAAAGCAAAAAGATAAAGAGGAACCTAACGTGCAGGATAAAGTGCAAACCAAAGAGACAGTTAAAGATAAATTGAGAGAACAAAACCGAAAGTCAGTCAACTGATTTCAGAAACATAACTGACCATTAGGAACTGAGAATCAATTGCAGCCCACAAAAATTGGATCTAACTTCCACGTCAGATAAAGAAGTCTTATTCTATATATAGGATATTGATTTGTTTTAAATCCATTTCTTTAGGGACAAGAAACATGAATGTAAGTTCTTTAATCAGTCTAACTGATTTAAAACACATAGACTACGAGATCAAGGTACAAGTTGTAAACTTGATCTTAGAGTTAACATTATTTTTTATGAAACTTGATGATGTCAATCCATCTTATAAATAGATAATGCAATAATTCATTATACAAGGGTGTGAATAGGAAAGAGAGGATGAATGAAGCCTATGAGAACATCTATGGATCAGATTGAAAGTTTCAAGAACCATAACAACAAGAGGTGAATTTGGTTAGCAAGAACCAAGAACAAAGGCTACCGAGAATCAGAGGTATTACTCAATCACATTAGGTGATAATCTCATTCATGTAAACCTAAATGGATCTATATCAACAATAGGAGATTGCATTTACCAGGTCAATTTGTAATTTTCTATTATTCTAACAAGTGGAGCAAAGTGTAAAAATCCTTTCAAGGAAGGTGGATTTAACAGTCCAACTACAAATCTCTTAACCAAGTGCACACTCAACAGTGTTTATAAATCTCTTAACCAAGTAGACTTTAACAGGTCTCCATAGATAATCTTAACCGGGTAGATCATCAGAAGTGATCAAATTGTAAGCCTTAACAAGCCCCTTCCAATTTGCAGATAGTGAAGATTTTGTGGGTGCCATCCCCACCGCAGTTTTTACTTCCTAACAGGAGTTTTCTGTGATATCATATCTTGTGTTATGTATATTTGGGTAACCTTTTGGCTCCTTAGTCTGGACCTGTTTCTTTTTATGATCTCTCTATTGCTATTTCAAAACTTTTTCACAAGTCTACCTTACATGTCATCTTGGGCTCTTACAATCAGTCTCAAAACATGTGGTCTATTCATTTGTCAAAATAACTTGATTCCAAGCTCATTATCAGGGCATTCTAACCCTTTGACGCTTTAGTCATTTACTTCCATAAAACAACAAATAATCCTTTACAACTTGGACACACTTACTTGGACAATTTGAGAATTCACTTGACACTATTGGGAAACTTTGGACATAGTTGAGATTCAACTTCATGGTTAACACAAGATGCAACAAGTATCTTGCTGAAAAATCAAAATTACCTCCTAGATTGCTACACTTTCAACAAGGAGAAACATCTTTCAATCCCTTATTTGACATAGAATCACCCGCACCAGTGATGGAACCTCCTAGAAACGAATGGAATACAGGCTTTAAGGAATACCACAATGACAAGAACCAAAGACAAGAAGACAATAGTAGTGATGAAGAAATTCACATCACTCACCCTTTGTTTGACTCAGATAGTGATGGAGACGTACCCAAGGAAGAGTATAATAGACTCAAACAAAGTAGAAAATTCCAAAGAACATTGGAAAAGATAAATGGTGAAGACAAAGAAAAATACTTTCTACATCTAGCATCCATTGGAGTTAAACTACCTAAAGATTATGATGTTGAAAAACTAAAGGAAAAAGAGATACGAAACCCTATCTCTATTCTCACCAAACAATTGACCTTGATGCAAGCCAAACTTGCAAAACTCAAACAAGAGAAGGTTAAACCCATGAAGAAATACTTTTTGGACCACATTTGTCCATTTCCTTTTGACAAGAGTATCAACCTGATTCCATTTCCTCCCAATATGGAAAGGCCTAAATATGACAAATATAAGGGAGAAACTGATCCATATGACCATGTGAGAGATTTTTGTGCTCTAAGCATTGAGTACATGCATGAACCAACATACATGATGAGGCTATTTCTGGGAAGTCTAGGCAGAAATGTTATGGAGTGGCTCTCCAAACTCACACCTAAGATGAAATATTTTGAGGAATTAATACAAAGTTTTGTCCAACATTACTCCTACAATATACAACATGACGTAACCATGATGGACTTGTGTAACACAAAACAAAGAACCGGTGAATCCTTTACACACTTTTTACAAAGGTGGAGGATAATCTTTGCGAGGTATTCAAGAGCTATTCCTAAATCAGAAAAGATGGAAATCTTCATAAACAACTTGATACCTGAATTAAACTATATTTTACAAATGCAAGATTCACCTAGCTTTGATATGATGATCAAAAATGGCATCCGTATTGAACAGGTCATGGTTAAGAATGGATAAATCACCCTTCAAAGTGATAACAAATCTACCAACTATAACAAAAATCCTAAGTGGTGGAAACAAAATAAGAATGTTGTTAACGACGGAGTGGTAGATGCATCTAATGCTAATCCTAAACCAACAGTGTTTAATCTAATGAATAGTATGCAAGCAAACAAAGAAGCTAAGGTAACAACCACAATACCTAAAGCAAACAATGAGAACAACAAGAGTAGATCATAGACTTCTAGAACTCAACAAACATTCACTCCTTTGGGTGAGCCTCTTGAGATAGTTTTGAAGATACTCTTGGACAACAAATTTATTACAATTCCCAATTCAAAACCATGGGAACCAGAGGTCAAACCGAAATGGTGGGATGATAATTCTTATTGTGTCTTTCACAAGAACAAGGGACATAAGACCAATAATTGTGTAAAGCTTAAACATGTTATACAAGACCTTATTGAAGGAGGTAAAATCAAAGTGGAGGGACACACCACTAATGAAGACCATATGACATTTAACAAACCATTCCCTAATTATGAGAAAGGGGAAGCTTCTAAAGGAAAAGGAAGTGAAGTGAATTACACCTACTCCAATAATGATAATGTGATCAACATGTTGGAAATTAAATACGAATCTATCAATGTGATCACTATTAAAGGTGCTAAAGACACATCTACACAATCAAATGTAGTGACTCAAAGTCAAGCACAAGTCACAATCAAAGGACCTAGTTCCTCATCAAAACTAGCAACATCTTCAAAAGTACCTATTGTCACTATTCCCAAGCCAACAAAAACAAGACAAACAATTACCATTCCTACAGCAAACTATAACTTGGTGGATCAATTGCAAAGAACCTTTGCTCAAATTTCCATATTTGAGTTACTTAAAATCTCCTTAGTGCATAGGGAAGTTCTTGAACAAGCCCTGCATTCTGCAAATGTTCCAAAAGACATTTATGTAGACAAGTTACAAGCAATGGTAAATCATATCTCAGCACCACACTATCTCTCTTTTTCAAAAGAAGATGACAAGTCATTGACACATCCGCATAACCAATCCTTACACATTGAAGTCCTAATTCATAAATCCCATGTCAGATGTGTATTGATAGATGGAGGCATAGGGTTAAACATTTGTACTCTCAATCTAATCAATAATTTGAGTCTTTTAGAACATACCATTGATTCAAGAATTAAGATAACTATCAAAGCTTACGCTGAAGAAGAAAGATCCTCTAAAGGCCTCATTGTTCTACCAATTGGAATAGGACCAGTTGAACAGAATGTGATCTATCAAGTTCTAGATCTACCCTTGGCTTACAACATACTATTAGGGAGACCTTGGATCCATGAAATGCAAGTAGTACCATCTACTTACCACCAATATATCAAATTCCCACATAATGGGGTGGAAGTAACAATTCCTACAGATGCCAGTTATACTTGCAACAATGTTAAAGTAGATAGCATGGTCCCTCATAACAAGGAAGTTCCAAAAGAAAATGTACCTGAAACTACTAAATACATGGTTATGAGAAGCTTCAAAAAGACATTAAAACTTGAAGAAACTAGTATGGGAGAATACAAGCTAGACATGACCCCATCATTGACAAAACTTCCAGTATCTCCAAGATCTTATGGGAAACCTTCCTCATCTTTCACACCTACTACATCTAAAGAACCAGAATTTCACAAAGCAACTGGTATGGTTTAAGCATCTACCTCTCAAGAGGATGAAAAGGAAGAAAAAGCATTCTTGGCTTGGCTTTATAAAGGAGAACCAAAAGAACATGAGGTAAAACATGTGGATATATTGCCAAAAAAGTATGGTAAAGGATATGACCTTCTCAAACAAATGGGATATAAAGGGAAAGGACCTTTAGGAGACAAAGGAAAAGGACTTGTTGAACCTATTCACATGGAATTTAGAAATACCAAAGACAAAACAGGACTAGGTTTCAATGATAAATCTGAAAACCCTACTTCAAGAGATGGTCCAATCTTTGATGAAGGAAGTGATGAAGAAGAATAAATAGAACTAGAACAATGGACTTATGAGAGATTATTGCATATTGGTACAGAGTATCCCGAATATCAAGGAGAAAGATATGTACCTAGCTTTGAAACAAAACAAGACACTCATGTTCCTTTATTGACACAAGCTACTATTCAAGAAGTAGTGGAAACAACAGAAGACTCTCCAAAATTCCCATTGATAGAAACAACTCCTGAAGAAATACCCCAACAAGAAGATTTACATCCTAACTGGGGGCAGTTGGTCATGATTTCACATGTCCTAGATTACCTCACTTTGATCTACAAGTGGCTAATAGGGTACATTAGGTAACTATTGCTAAGTTTCTAAACAGATCAAATGATGAAATAAAAGACTCACATGATTATGAATGGGATATCCTATTTGATCCTATCATGGACATTGAGGTAGATGTGATTCATAAATTTGCAACTCCATTGGAAAGAGGAGAAAGTTCTAACACTTCCTCTAACACCACTATTGTTCTAGAATTAGATAAGATACCACTACCTAGGATTTTTTATGAAGAAACTGGTGTTTTACTAGGTCTAGACATTATGAGACTACAAGAAATGAGTTCCATTTTTCTGAGAGAAGAAGAAGAAAGCTCAACTAATGAGTCTCTAGAGTTAGGTCCGCATATTACTAACAATGACCTTATTAATGATGATTTAATTCTTGAAGATATAAACATTGTAGAAGTTGACTTAATAGAACATGTCTTGTCAGTTAATAATTTTGATGCTGATGTAATGTTGTCCTTACCAAACTCTGATTCATTATCCTTGATAAACCCTGACCTAATTGATTGGACAAATTAAGATCCTAATCCTATCATGAACTTCCCTAATGACTACACTTTGGCCTGTTACCTAAATTCTTGTGAACCTTATCCTTCTTCCAACCATGCAAGGAGTGTGAACATGTCAGAGGAGGATATCACATTTCTTAGTGACAAATTGAAAAATAAAAAGAAGAAAAGGACTGATGGTGAAAACCACGTCGTGGTAGTGTTAGATTCTAAAAAAGTAAAGATAAAAGATGTATCTGATGGTGAAAACCTCTCAAAGGCACCAAAACATGAGATTCTTGATATCCTCCCTGAGCACTTTCAAGAAATATCTTTAGTTTTGATAGAACCTACACAACCGGTTAACTTGGGCACAGCTAAAGTTCCTCAAATTGTTCGCCTAGCATAATCCTTATTAGAAGAGGAGAAGATACAATTTACTGAGTTCTTGAAAGAGAAAAAGATCAACTTTGCATGGTCTTACATAGATATGCCTGGACTAGATCCTGAATTAATAATGCACCAATTATCTATAGCTGCTGGGATCAAGACCGTGAAACAAAAACAAAGAAAGATGAATCCTCGTGTTGCATTATTGGTGAAAGCAGAGCTAGAAAATTTACTGAAAGCTAGATTCATAAGAATCACCGCTTATGCAAGATGGATTTCTAATGTGGTACTAGTATCTAAAATAGATGAATCTATCAGGATCTGCACAGACTTTAGAGACTTAAACAAAGAATTTCCTAAAGATGATTTTCCACTACCAAACATTGATGTGATCATAGATCTTACAGAAGGTTATCAGATGTACTCACTAATGGATGGTTTCTTGGGCTATAACCAGATTAATATTGCTCCTGAAGACCAAGAGAAGACCGCATTCATATGCGCATGGAAAATTTTTTGTTGGAACGTTATGTCGTTTGGATTAAAGAATGTTGGTGCTACATACCAAAGAGAGCTATGACTACCATATTCCATGATATGATACAAAAAAACATGGAGGATTACGTGGATGATACCTTAGCAAAGTCAAAAATAAGAACTACTCATATTGAAGACTTGCAGAAGATATTAGATCGCATGGAGCAATTTCAACTTAGGCTTAATCTAAAGAAGTGTGCCTTTGGAGTTCAATCAGGAAAGCTACTAGATTTTATTGTATCAGCGAAAGGAATTGAGGTTGACCCTGCAAAAGTCAAAGCTATACTAGAAATGTCACATCCATGCAATATTAGTCAAATGAGGACATTACAAGGAAGACTCCAATCAATCTAGAGATTTATGTCACAACTTGCAGATAGAGCACAACCCTTTACTAAACTACTACATAAGGGTGTTACCTTCAAATGGGATGAACATTGCGAAAATAACTTCAAATAATTAAAAGAGTACTTGGATACTCCTCATGTTCTCATGGCACCCATTCATGGAAATACATTACTCCTATACATTTCAGCTATGGCTACATCATTGGGAGTATTGCTGGCTCAAGAAGATGAAACTAAAAAGGAAAGAGCAATCTATTATATCAACAAAACACTAGTATCTTATGAACTCAATTATAGCATAATTGAAAAATCTTGCTTAGCAGTTGTCTTTACATCATAGAAATTGAGACATCATATGTTATCACATACAGTAAAGCTTATTGCAAATATAGATCCTCTGAAATGCCTCTTAAGAAAGATAACATTAACAAGAAGGCTAGTAAAGTGGATCCTGATTCTGAGTGAATTTGACATTGAGTATGTGGATAGAAGGGATATTAAAGGACAATTCCTCACATATCAATTAGATGATTCACCCTTGCAAGATGATACACCTCTGATAATTAAATTTCCTTATAAAACAATAATGCATTTAACTGAATATTTGTGGAAGACATACTTTGATGGTTCTTTCACGCAACAAGGTTCTGGAGAAGGAGTTCTATTCATCACTCCTCAAGGCTACAATATTCTCAAGGCATACAAATTAATATTTCCATGCACCAATAAAATTTCTGAATATGAAGCCTTAGTGAATGGTCTTAAATTGGCTATGGAATGGAAGATCATAGAGTTACATGTGTATGGTGACTCTCAGCTTATTATTAATCAAGTAAATGGAGACTATCAGACTAAATATGAGAATTTGATGCCTTTTAAACAACTAGTTGAAGACTTGAAAAAGTACTTTGTCTTCATCACATTCCAGCAAATACCAAGAACAGAAAATAAAGGTGCAGATGCTATGGCTACACTAGCATCCATGTTACAACTAGAAGAACATCAGCTCTGCTATGACTTCTTGGGGGAAGAACTATCCTATCCAGCTTTTGATACCCCTAAGTACCAAATAATTTGTGCTTTAAATTCCTTAGACCAATCCCAGTACGCCACACTCATTTCTTATCTAATTGACCAAACTCTACCCGATGGTTTATCAAGGAATGAAAAATGAGCCTTAATTAGGACACCATCGTGTTATGTCCTCATTACTAATAACTTATATAGATGAGGTCTCGATGGTACACTTCTTAGGTGTTTAGAACAAGAAGATTCAGATCGTGCATTAAAAGAAGTCCACAAAGGTGTATGTGGATCCCATTCAAATGACTTTTCACTAGCTAAGAAATTGCTAAGAGTAGGCTATTACTGGCCCACAATGGAAAAAGATGTTCTATTTTCAAAGACATGTCACAAATGTCAAACACATGGAAATCTCATCCATGCTCCTGCTAGAGAACTCATACCATTTATAACACATTGGCCATTTCAGCAATGGGTCTTTGATTTGGTTGGACAAATATATCATAATTCTTCAAGTGGACACAAATACATCATTATGGCCACTAAGTATTTCACTAAGTGGGTCGAAGCCATTCCACTGATCAAAGCCACTGGAAAATAGGGGGCTATGTTTATCTTGAACTACATTATTTGTAGGTATGGGATACCCTCTTCAATTGTAACAGACAATGGGGGCCAATTTAAAAACAAAGACATTGAATACCTTTGCACACAATTTCACATTACTCAGCATTGTTCTTCAATTTATTATCCTCAAGGTAATGGACAAGATGAGGCATCTAATAAGAACATTCTCAAGATCCTACACAAAATTGTGAGTAAGTCTGGCAGAGACTGACATTTGCAATTAAATCTGGCACTTTGGTCCTATAGAACAAGTATTAGAACACCAACTGGAGCCACGTCATTTTCTTTAGTCTATGGCATGGAGGCAGTGTTACCTATTGAGGTACAAATTTCATCTTTATGGGTATCTTTACAAGGTCTTGTTACTAATGAACAACACCACATTAATAGGGTGAATGCATTAGACTTACTTGATGATCGCAAACAACAAGCATTTGATCATCTGAAAGTGTACCAAAAATTCATGTCAAAAGGGTACAATAAAAAGGTCAAACCATGACACTTTCAAGTGGGGGATCTCATTCTCAAAGAGAATCCTAAGAACCAGCCAAACAGACAACAAAAAGGAAAGTTTGAACCAAACTGGCTAGGACCTTATGTCATTACTGCAAATTTTGAGATTGGAGCTTATCAGTTAGCTACACCTGAGAGAGATGTTCTTCCTAATCTCATTAATACTCTACATTTGAAGTGTTTCTATGCTTGATATCTAGCTAGCAGATCCCATGCAGTAAAAATCTCATAAAATACCAAAAAAATTGGAAAATTGATCCTGAAGAAATCCAAAAATAAAGGAAAAAGTCCTGAAAAAAGGTATCCTTGGTGAAAACCTGGCAAACAGGCACCTTGATACTACAAAAAATAAAATAAAAGAAAAATAACAAAAAAATTGAAAAAGAGAAAAGTGCCTTGATGAAAACCTAGCAAATAGGCATCTTGGTAGCAAAAATAAAAAGCTTTGTCGAGTGGTGAAAACCTGGCAAACAGGTGTCACTCAAACTCTGTGCTCTATGTATTAATGCATTGATGACACTGAACCTTCATAATCACACATGTTCTATTTGGTGGCTCTAATTCCTTAAAAATGTCCTATCCTTGCTTGGGATTTGTCTACATTTGCGTCTTAGGAATAGTCATTCTCCATTGAGGGCATCTTTGCTAGCATGTTCAATCTGTGTCTGCTAGGTTGTCCTAAGATTCTTATCTAGGATGGTTTGCCTCTCAAAAATAGTATTTCTCAATACTTGCACCTAAACGTCACTATCACAAACAAAAGTGTTTCTTCAACACCACTTACCTGTAACAGACATCACACTAGTGTTTCTCAACACTTTAATCATGCACTTTAAACGACCTAGTATTTTTTAACACTTTAATAAAAAATGAACTAGTGTTTCTCAACACTTTAATTAACCAATGTTTCTAAATACAATATTAGATTGTAATTGCTGACAAAGTTAATCTCATATACTCAGACATGAAAACATATTGCTTAATTCCAAATTTTGATTGATGAATCTCTATTTCCCTTGACAAATGAATCAACAGTATTTCTCAAAACTACTTAAACACATAGTTTGATCTTGGTTTGATTATGACTCTTTAATATTCCCATGATGTTTCATACTAGGGGCATCTAAGCAGTTATAAATTTTCTTTGATTGATTCTCAAATTGGTGATTGTTATGTCTTTTGAGTTACTTTGTGACGTCTATTCAAAGACAAAAAGTCACAAGGACAGGGGGCATAACATTTTCTAGGTTTTCTACATACAGTGATTGTTCCAAATGATCCTATAAATTTCACCTAACTTGGATGTTTATGGTAAGGGCTGCCAACATGAGTGGATAGCCGCATATATCTCGATCCTTGTTATGTGTAAACTATGGTGAGGTTGAAACAATTTCCTTGTCTATTTTCTAAATCAAATTCTCACTAAGGTGTACACTACATGATGTACCCAAGGATATGAATTTTTAAGGTCATTACGGGTCACATATATTACATTACACTTAAACAAAACCTGATTCTTAATAGTAAAAGGAGATAACTAACTTGTCATCCTAGCTTCTATGCCTTGATGCCTAAGTTCATTTCTGACATTGCATCCAATACACAGTATTCATACTTTCATGATGCCAATCAGTATTAGTGACAGTTGTACTATCAGGTGATGTCCGTTACAAAAACACCCAATGATGATAAAATGCTATAATGTATACAAATCAATGACAGTCCTAAGAGTCTACATGTAGATGCATTTAGAGATTGCATGATTCATTTGAAAGAACTGCATAAAGGACATGAGCTTAAAATGATTTCTTGATTCATATGAAATCCAATTTAATGACATAATCAATAAACTGATATTAATGTCGTTGCATATCCATGCCATACAATCTACATTCATAAATGAGAAAGAGAAAATACAAAAACAAATAATTCAAGCATTGCATTTATTTCTACATCCTAAGTGCATCCATACATTTATTTGCATAAAGAAAATCTCAAAAACATTCATTTGCATATTCACTTAGCATCATTTGAAACACATTTATATCAGTAAAAACTCATAAAGCATAAATGATGTTATCATCATAATCTAATATAACTCATCAAAAGACCAAGATAATAATCACATGTGCATCAAATCTAAACATCTATCAAAGCAAGAGAACCCATGAACATATCAAAATTAGGAACAACTATCTCAGATATATCAGCTATGGAACAGATCAAAAATGTGGAACTATCTACAAAAGAGTATCAGAGTATTAAGTGAATCAGATATACATGTATAAATGTCATCGTACAAAAGAATGATCTCAAAAGGATCCAAATATACAAATATGATCTCAAAATATGACAAAATACAGTATCAAGTCTGACTCCCACCCTCTCCCTGATCTGGAGGAGGAGGAGGTGGTGGTAAAAATGGAGCTGGTGGAGGCATGTCCCCCTCAGACTATTGAGTCATCCATGAATACAAAGGTTCTCTCTGACCCTCTGGCACCGCAGCATGATATAAACCTGAGTAATACTCTTCTCTCTATCCCTGGTGAGCAGCTACTCAAGCCTGGGTATCTCTCTCTGCCCTGAGCATGTCCATTTGTCTGTCCCTCTCTGCTATGAGTCGATCAAGCTATGTATCTCTATCTGATCTAAGCCGCTCAAGCTGTGCATCGCTTTCATCAAGTAAGGCTTCTAAATTAGTGATCCTAGCTCTGAGTTTCTCACGCTCACGCTCACACTATGTCAAAGCACCACCATCTTCTCTGTAGAGCTCTCTAAATTACCAAGGTTAAAAGTGAAAATGAATAGGTAAAAAGTGAATTTTGAGCTATATATTTTACTTTTTGAGCTATTTAGGAGCTCCGGAATTCCTCCCAGAAAATTAAAACTCATTTTGTTCTCTTTCTGATCAATCAGGAACAAAATCAAATGCACAGACGATGTTCTACATAGCACAGTGAAAATTTTACGACAGTTACCAAAAATGCAGAATTGCTTCATATGTTCTAAAAATGATTTGCAGGCTTTACGCAATTAGTTTTTCGGGTTCTATATCATCAAAATTGCACATTATTCATCAAAAATCTTGGTCTGACATCATTTTATCAGATTCAAAACTCATATTTTAACATGATTAACTTGGTAAAATTGTGTTTTCTCTTAACACACCTTCATTTCTCCACTTCCTCTACATTGATTCTTTCTTGATTCAATCAATCAATTCAAGTGATACATCATTCTACAGAAGGATTTATTCTTTTTCCTTCAATTTTATTCTTGATGGGGCATGATCACACTCAAATCAATTAAATTCTTGCTCGAAACAACATTAAAACGACTTCATTATAAAAAAAACTAAAGACATGACAGTTCCTTGACTAAGTCAGGACTACTGGATTGAAGGCTTCGATTCTCACAAGCTGGATATCTTATGTCTACTTTTCTTAGATTCTTATTAAGTTCTTGGCAGCTTTGTACTGACCTTCGTTCGATCAAGTTGAGGTTCGATATTATCAATTCTCGGACGACAACCAAGTTCAGAATTGGTATCTTTAAGATCTTTGCTTATTGACCTTTGTTCGATCAAGTTCAAATTTAATTCTATCAATTTAGTTCAATCAAGTGCGAGACTGATCTCATCAGACATTTCGTTTGATCAAGTGCGAAATTCTCAAACTTTTTAAAGTCAACATCAAAACTTTTTTTGAATCAATGCATTATTCGCACATCTATTCAAAGATGGGCAAATGTAACCACCCTAATTTGGTCTGCTCTGACCATATACCCTATTTTCCCTAAGTGTGATCATACCCCTAATTATGTCAAGACAATTCTTTAATTTATTGGCATAATTCATTAAATCAAATTTAATATCCTAAGTGATTTAATCACTAAACTACATTAATTGTCTTAGACAATTAAATCAAAACAATTCAATTCAATCAAAAAAATCAAAACATGGCTAAAGTAATTAATAAAAGGAATTAAATAAATCCTAAATTACATTTCCATTTGCAAAAGGGAAAGTCAAATCCCTAACCAATGGGAGTTAAATCACTTGGATCACCTCACATGGATCACCAAAGATTCAATCTCCACCTCTCTTCCACTTTCAATCCTAGCCTCTCATTCACCAAATTCTTCTATAAATAAAATAAATTTTAAGCTCAATGGGCCCCTAATTTGAGTTTTCAATTTGCAAACTTATGTTGCTAGTATTCTTAGATATATTCATGTATTTTAGCTTAATTCTTCATTGCATTGTTATAATCTTCAATTTTAGAGCTTAAAATGAATATTTCTTGAGCATTGTAGACTAATTTCTTTTGAATCTTCCATTCTAAGTTGTATATGTCACTGATAAATGCATAATTTGAGGGCAATTATAGTATTATTCACACTCTTCTTAGATAGAAAGCAATAAGTCAATTTTAGTGATTGATTTTCTTGCTTATTCCTTGTTTTTCACTAATATAATGACTTATTGAAGTGTTGTGTTGCAGACAACAGGTACACAAATAACACACACAGTGCCTCATCCTCATACTCTAGATATAGATCAAACACCAAATTGCATTGCTTCATTACCTTATATATGTAACCCATGTCGTAGCCACCCTACCGAGCATGGATGTGGGTGACTTAAATGTTCAAACCCAACTTACTAAATAACTTGTAAGAAATAATATTAGATTGTGAACATGAGTCAAATAAAATATGTATCTTCTTTCCTTTCACTTGAAACTTGGCTTGGGATAATTGAATGAGATCCTCTTCTCTATTTGAGCTATCATCAATCTTTTGGACAATTTTTTTTATTGTGGTACATGATGTATGATAATTTTCACTAGACCCACTTTTGATTTCTATGCCCTTGTGAACTATGTTGACAAGGTGGCATGGAACAAAGGTAGAAGAGAAAAAGAATGTACCTTAAACTTCAAGTTTTAATTTTTCGAATTGTTCGATGTTGTCTAATTTTTTATAACAATAAATATGACACCATCAAAATGTAAACAACATAAAAATAAAAAAGCAAACAAACCATACTCTTTATCAACACCATATAAAGATGTTTTTAAACATTCTCTAACTTTATATCATCTTATATAACACAATCAAACAACAAAAACATATATGAAAAAGCCTTTAAAAAAATGAAATGAACCCCTAAACAAATAGTCATAATCACTCATATCAACACATACAACACTAGACATGTCTTTACATCCCATATCAACATACAAGACTAAAATATACTTACAACACTGTCCATATGCTTTGAGTACATGGGTACTTGCTTTTCAAGTTTATTTCATTATTCTTAACCATTGTATGTGATAGCTCTTGTTTCCGAAGTATAAGCCTTTGTAAAAAGTAACGATTCTTCAAATGTATGTTCATGTGCAGTAATACATCTTGTAAAGCTCAAAGTAAGATAATTTCTCTTTAAAAAAACTCTTTTAAAAGTTTCTTATTTGCCTCGCTGTTGTTTGTCTTTTAAATGCTTTTTTCAATTAAAGAAAAGTAAGATAATTTCTCTTTAAAAAAACTCATTTAAAATGTGAATAAAGATCTAATAATAAAGTTAAAAACATATTGACCCTTATCTCTTAACACATTTCCAATCTTTTAATGACTTAAGAGTTATTGAAAACAAAGTTTTGAGAGACCGACTCATTTTGGTAGACAAAAATATGCTCGTGACTGTGACTTGAAGATTTGCTGACACCATTGTTTATTGACTGCATCTCCGTTAATGGTGATCAGCTGGTGAAGAATCCATTAAAGATGGACCCATTACATCATACATTTCAATAATCCATTCAAAAGAGACCCACCATTTGAAGATAAGGCTTGTGACAGAGCTTGTGACAAAATGTGCCAGTGTTTTCCACGACTGAAGCATCCATTGATAGAAAGAATCCATTTGTAATACAACTGTCCAAATGCTAACTTCAATCATCTCCATAATGGAGGCCCATCTGTTAACATCAATCTTCTCTCCACCAGATATGATGCATTGACTATAAAGTGGCTCATCAGATTGTACTGGACGACGTACAACCAATCCAACCTCTATGGAATGCACTCCATACCTTTTGGAATGAATCTTGTATTTTTATTTAAAATATATATAATGAAGAATTTAATGGAGGATTCAGACCTTGAGGTTATATACCCACACCGCCAAAATTGCCTAGGGTACAATTTCGGCGTCATCCCTTATGATGTCGGAGCCTTGCATTCAATGAGACTTGATTCCTAGTGGGGCTCATTGAGAACCATTCAACTTCACCAACAGACCAAGGGCCCATTGACGGAAATGTTAATTTGAAGAAGCTTCAAGAAAATAATTTTTGGGGATAAAAATTGATGAATGTTTTCTTATTTGTTATAACTAGATTTTTTTGATGAGAGTTATTGTCCAAGTTGAATTTTTAGATGAGTAGATGTCTTGTTGCATAGAGGCGTGATGTATTTTTATTGAAAAAAATATGGAATGAAGAACTTGTAGAAACATGCTACATGTGTCAATCTTAAGAAGCTTCAAGAAAATAATATGGGGAAAAAAGTTGACCAATAAGTGTGTCATCTTTTGATATATAATTTTTGTTGTGAATTGTTGTCCTATTTGAACTTTTGGACGAATAAATATCTCCTTATTTAGAGGTTTGTTATAATTGATTTATTTATTTATTTTTTGTTTTAGTTGGTGGTCTATTTGAAATTTTGGAGTGTCTTGGAAAATAGTATTCAATAAATATTTCTTTATTTTAATAGCTTTCCTAAAAAATTGGTAGGTTTGCATCTTTTCGTCAACTTTTTCATATAATAATCATAAAAGTTTGAAAATAATATATTTTGAAAATAGTAGTTGATAGAAATTATAAATGTGGTGGTTTTTATATGTGAAGAATTTTAGGAACTTTTTAGATATATCAATCTTGAGAAGTTTCAACAAATTTGAAAAAAAGAAAAATATGATGATAAGTGTCACATTGTTTGTTATAATTAGTTTTTGTTGTGAGTTGTTATCTCATTTGAACTTTTGAAGTGCCTTGGAAAAATAGTATTCAATTAATGATTGTTATTTCAATAGCTTTAAGAAAACATTTGGTGCTTCAGATATTTCTGTCATTTTTTTATATAATAATTATTAAAATTGCAAAATAATATATTCTGAAAATAATAGTTGATAGAGACTATAAATATGTTAGTTTATGTATGTCATATTTTGAATTAAAATTAGGTTTTGTGAATATGGTAATTAATATAAGTTAATTGATTTGACTTAGAGCTAATGTAGATTATATAATAAAATTTATGTAGAGATTTAAAATTAATAAAAAAATATTTAATTAGTTTTGGTAGTCAATAGACATTTATCTATTATTTTAGAGTGTAGCTCTTCTTATTGTTGTTTTGTAATATTTTGTTGTTTCTTTTTTTTTTCAATTATATTGATTTGATCGATTGTCTGTTTTTTTTAAGTGACAAAAGGAAAATGGCAATATTTCAATTTGGTCATTTTCTAAATTGTCTTAACATTGTTTTTTTACATTGCAAAGTTGACCTAGATAAAACTTACACTAGAAAAATAGCCTCAATTTTGCAAAACTAGTTTAGAGTGCATAAAAATGATTTGGTAGTGTATGGACTTTTATCTTTGCAAGATGGATTTTTTTCTTGTTCAAAATGGAATTCTTAAAAAATAAATTAGAAGTGTTCAAAAATACCTTTAAGGAGATTTTCAAATGACGGTCATGTTCTCCTTCAAATACAACCCTATGTAGACTAATTCAATAACTTGTGAACAAAGATCCAACATAGAAAACAACAACAAAATGTTCCTATTTGTCACAAAATATGTAGATGTGATGTAATAACGAATGATCTCATGTTCTCCTTGAGTGATAATATTTAAAGAAGGAATAATATATGTTTATTATGAATTTTTAATTTGTTAAAATGAATTGGGTTTTGTCTTTTTGTCCATACCCTAAAATAAAATTCAATTGTTTCTCACTACTAGTGGGTATTTGTTTACTTTGTTTGGAGAAGTAGTGTTTTGGATGAGTAACAGATAAACCAAGGTTTCTTTTTCTACCACTTAAGAAAATTATATGGTTGCTACCCATTTTCCAAGGAGGTATTATGGTTATAGAGATTGTGTGTAAATATTAGTTTTTGTTGGAAGAACATTTAGATTGGTTGTGATAGCTAGAGTAAAATTTATTTAGCTAATTCTTACGTATCATACTTAAACTAAGAATTTGGATGTTCAATATCACTTCATTTTAGAAATGGTTGCAATGAACAAATTCAAGTAAAAAATAACAATACTTAGGTGAATGTTGCAAATTATCTTACCAAATGTGTGAGAACAAAAAGTTTCAATTGGTGTGAGGCACATGCCTTGTTTCCTATGCCTAGTTGATTCCATGATGGTGTGTTTACCTTGCCTATTGCCAGGTATTTGACAACTAGGAGAATGATGGGAATTAAGGTATCTTAACCTTTGCAATTTGTAAGTTGTTTATTTATTATAATTTATTATTTTCTCATAGATATTTGACATTTATATTATTAAACGCAAGTGATGAGATAAGGAAACTTTAAGGTCCAACAAAAAAATTCATACATTGAACCTTGAGAGGAGAATATGTATTTTATTTAAAATTATTTTAACTTACTACATAAATAATGTAAAAACACATATAATTGAAATGAGTGATATACTGCAACTTAGTTATATACATTTAAAAAATCATTTTAAGAGAAAAATCCCAAACTCTAAAGGAAGTCAATATATTAATAAACAGTGCTCAAGGCTGCAATATATACTTGCAGAGAAAGACTTAATCAAAATTTGACTTTTCTAGTTGAGCTTCAGTACTTATAAATTCAACATAATAATGTAGCTATTTGAATTCGTCAATATATAGACTCATGGGCTCCCAAAATACTACCACAAATCATTAATACGGGCCCAAGTAGCATTTTCAAATCTCATGCTAAAAATGGTCTCTTACAACTTGTTATAATCTATCATAGTTGATCCTCCAATTTGAGCATAAATATTTGCTAAAATAAGAAATCTAAAAGAAGGCTCTAAATCTATCTTACAGTTGGTCATAAAGTCCAAAGTAACCTCCTCTAATTTTATCCATTAAATTTGTCATAGAATTTATCATAACATGCTTTAAAAATAGGTCTCCCATGATATACCTGGGTAAAAGTACGAAGTTGTGTCACACTTGAGGACCTTTTTCGTAGTTTCGGT
This sequence comes from Thuja plicata, assembly GCA_018584345.1. Classification (NCBI taxonomy): domain Eukaryota; kingdom Viridiplantae; phylum Streptophyta; class Pinopsida; order Cupressales; family Cupressaceae; genus Thuja; species Thuja plicata. The sequence goes on along the minus strand of MU225509.1, from coordinate 5,021,231 downwards.
CAAAATAGTTTCGGCCAAAAAATTTTTGCCATACATACATGGCATAAATGTGGCGCCATGTGGCGTCAATGAGGAAAATGAGCTCCAGCCGAAACAGGTTCGGTCGGACCAGTTCCGACCAAAAATTCATGAGTAGATATAAGCCAACTATGTTTTATTGATGAAGAATTGGTACACATTTATACAAGGGGTTTCAGCCAGAACTGGTTTGGCTGAACCAGTTTCGGCCGAAACTGCCTATGTGGCATCCTATGTGGCAGCCAAATAAGCAAAAAAATCATAATTACAAAACTTCTCACTTATACAGCTGATTTCTCCATCAAAACTCAACTTTCTTTAAAATCTAAAAATACACATTTGTAGAGCTCAGAGTCAAGATTATAGTCATATAATTTTTATAATGTTTTTATTACATATAATATATTATAGTTTGAAAATATTGGAAGTAGGTATTTTAACATTTAAGAACACACTCATTCGAAAAAAGAAAAAAAATAGCAAATCATGTCGAAAAAATTTAAAATTTATATTTAACACTAGAGGAGAGAGTCATCTTCAAGAATATATAATTTGTTTCTGAATGGTGTATATTTGCTAGGGAAAATTAGGGGGGAGACAAAAACTATTAATTTTCGGTAACTGTGACTTTGAATAGTTATAACAGACAAAATATATTCTGAAAACCAATCTTTCTTTTTTTCTGCACTAGCTCTACATGTCATCTAAAACATATTTTGAAATCAGAGGAAAACAAGATTATTTGAATATATTTTTTGGTGGGAACTAAACCCTAGATTTTCAGCAATTAAAAAATGGACTTCAAAAATTAAAAAACTATGTCAATTCTTGTTCAATTTTTAAAAAAAAATTAAAGGCATAAACTTCATCCAGTTTTACACATTTCATTAGTTTACATCATCTTCAAATTCTAAACACAAATGCCACTTTTATGTCGTTAAAGTTGGACAGTTTGCATGTTGTGGACCTTTTCCTTTATAAAAGTGTGACACAGGTTTGTACTTTTACCCACCTATAAATGGACGTTGTTTGACAACTAATAACTCATTTTTAAGGAACCAAATTTAGAACATTGTGTGTAAATATTGGTTTTCATTGTAAGAAAATTTAGATTGGTTGTGATAGCTAGAGTCAAATTTGTTTAGCCATTCGATGTAGTTCAACTCCATGATCTACCTCTAGGATTCTAAAAGAAATTTTTTATTTTATCAAAGACGATTTAAAAGATTGTAGATAATTAATTCCAATCCTTCACCATTACCTATGAAATCCTTATGGTTCCTTGTGAAGATGTAGTTATAAATAATTTTTTCAAATTCTTGTCGGGATATCTAATTGGGTTATTTCAACAATTAAAAGGTACATGTATCACAAATTACAATGGACTAGGAAAAAATGTTGTGATGAAGGGTACTCCCCTTACTAATCCAAACACACACACAACGCAACAGGGAAATAAATAAAAAATTGCAAGAACACAAACACTTGCTTTCTATTATCTTCAATGAAATGATATTACAGTATTCATAAAAATAACATGCTACAGCCACATGGGCATTTTTTATTACAAAAAATTTTAAGACATGACCACAAACTACCCTCCTCAAACTGAGCAGGGAAACCCACCTTTATCCTTATATATGTAGCGTCAATAACCATAGATTAGAATATTCTAGAAAGTGAAACTTTCCCATTTTGGTGCCCAATGGTTCAATTTCTCATCTAAGTGATTTTTTATGTCTTCCTTTTTGTATCGAAACTTGAGTCTTGAAGGCATAACTTTTGGAAGCCATAACTTATGAATTGTGTACCCAATTTTCTATTATAACCACTTTTCAAACCTCTTGAAATGCTCTATAGATAAGAGGGAAAAGTGCTATTGCGAAAAAAATTTGAACCCTTCCAAAGCCTCTAAGTCCTTAAAAATTGAGTTCAAAGTTTTCATGCCACCCCATCAAAATAGAACATTCAATATCTTCAAAACCGGACTTGATCTTGCCACTAAACTTTATCGCCATACTTATATATATATCCAAAATGAGCCTCTAGGGAATTAATTGGAACAATTCGTGTTCAAACAAAAAAATTACTAAAAATAGTAAGCTTTCCCAAAATAGCCCTTCTTGAAAAACTAGACAATATTTGTGTGTAATGCAAGATTTCTCTTACACCTTGGATGCTCATGCATCATGTTGATAAGGCTTGTTGAAGATGAATATAAATTATTGTCCCAAATCTTTCAAATTCAAAAAAATGATGTCATTAGGCACTTCATAGCATTCTTCAACAAATTTTTAATACAGCTCCAAGATTTTGATGAACACACTATGGATGCTGAGAGGGGTGTCAATCAACATAAACCAAAATATCACTTGAGTAAACTAATAACTTCAATATTTACCACATAACACATTAAGAAAATAATGAATTGAAACAACAACACATGAGCACCAAGAACTTATATGTGGAAAACCCAAATTGGGAAAAACTGCGATGAGTATTTGCCCACAAAGATAATTCGCTGATGTATATAGTCTTATTACAAAGATAGTAGCAGCTAGCTGCTATGGACTTACAACTAGAGGGACACTACCAATACAACACTAAATATAGATAGGAGCTCACTACTCCAGACTTGCAAACAAAGGCTCATTGCAAAAGTAGCAAGATACAACAAAGAACTTGTGCACCCAAGGTACACTGCCCTAGGGACAAGGTACATACAACTCTTCATAATAGATAAAGAGAAATACTCCCGATAATGCGGCTAGTCTTCATAACACTATCAACCTTAGTAGCACATTGTTACTACATTTTTTTCTCTGCCACTATCACATAATATCAACCTCATAAACCAAACTCTTCCCTTCTGAGACTCTATAAATAGATCTTCACTGGTTTTCCCACAACTCACTCTTAATTTTTTCCAAAGCACACATTGTACTTTTTAGGATTAAGTAATGTTGAGAGGGGGGTTAATCATTATTACAACACTTTAAACTTAAACTTATCAATTTCCAACTAAACCAGATAAATGCTGAAATGAAAAGAGCATAAATAAAAATACACACAACTCATAACACTAAATTTGTTCTTGAGGAAACCTTGGCAAAGGGAAAACCCTGGTGGGGATGGTACCCACAAATATGCACTAAAATTATATTGTCCCTATTAGGAGATGAATATTACATTAGTACATTTCCTTGTTAAAGGAATACAAAACCTTGTTAAAGGTATACACTGACCTCACTGCTCATACAATCATAAATATGTCTCTGTTATAATGCTTTATCAAAATGAACATAAACAAGCATCTTCAATGCTTAGGTAGTTCCAGTTGTAGCTTGCATCATCATTTGTATGATTCTGACATCACCATGCATCCACTTATTCATTCACATATATACCTGTATAGTCAGAAAATGGAAGCACTTCCATTTTAGACTTGTTTAGCCTTCCGAGTAAGTGGTTTGGGGTCATGACAAGCGCCTTGACTGGGTTCCTAATCTTGACATGGCTTCCCCCATGATCTACCTTTATGTCCATCATTTTCTGACATGATTTATGTATTCTGGGATATAGACCTGTGTTTCTGGGATTCAGGGACAGGATTGACCTCGACCCTGACCTAGGGTAGGGTCGACCTCAGCCCTACCCTAGGATAGGGCCGACCTCGACCCTGTCCCAGGGTCCAAATTTGGGGAACTTTCTATTTCCCGGATGTCGGTCTTCACAAAAAGTTTTCTCCCGCTCCCAGGTCGGCTGTTTCGGGTTTTGAAGCGTTGATTCCTAAATTGTATTTAATATAGGTCCTCTCCTAGGGGTAAATACTTTTATGGTGATTTAATTATCCTATGTCGGCCTCCTTAGAAGATTGTGCCCTAATTTCATATAAAAGGGAGCCTTTCTCCTCTCATTTTCTCTAAGTCCTCTATTGAAGCCTATGCATCCTTGAGCAATTGAAGAACATTATCAAGTGAAGTCCAAGAAAGATAAGGAGTAAGATTTCAAGCAAGCATTCATCCATTCAAGCATCCATTTTCATGAAGGAGATCCATTGGAGGTCGTTGAAGGATTCAAGCTATAGGGTGCCCTTTTGGTGATCTCTCCATCCATCTTCTTCCAAGCCTTTTTCAAGATCAAGAACCCATCCAAGACTGGTGTTGGAGATCTACAAGAAAGAGATTGAAGACATCCTACCATTCTACATTTCATATTTTGAAGCATACTTGTGGATCCACAGATTCGAATCCGCCACAAGGACTTTACAAAGCAAGGTGAATTTATGCATTTACTTTGTCCATTTCTGCAAATTCAATTATATATATATTTAAGGTTAATTCCAAAACCAGGGTTTGACCAAGGCAAACCCCTCCCTCACAACAAACAAACTTTCCTTGTTGCAAGTACAGGTTCGGGACTGTCGATCTAGGACCAGATCTGGATACCCTTTTAAGTTTTCTTTCAGACAACGCGAACAGAGACACTTTCGGATCTGTGTAGGATAGGGTTGGCATTTATGGTATAGGGTCAACCTTTTTCATAAGACAACATCAGAATGGAAAAATATTTCTGGGTTTTGTTCGTCTCTGCATTCTGGTTTGGGATCAACTGTCAGATTTTCCAGAAACGACCTACAGATCTTAGAAAACAACAATCTTTAATCTGTAATTTTGTAAGGTTAGTTCTTCCTCCTATCCTTTTCAATTATTGTCATTAATCATATTTAATCAATTAATTTACATAATTTAAGATCCCCTTTCTTGTTCTCTTTCCAAATAATTGATTCATTTGTGCATTAACCCTTCTACTTGGGTTGATCAAATTGGATCTCCTATTTGTGTATTCGAGGATGAAAGAAAGGAGTGTCTTATCTTCCCTTAATCAAAATTATAATATAAAATCAATATACAATTCAATTAAGTGTAATATGTGAAATAGGGTTAAGGATTTCAAACAATTAATCAATCAATCAAACCCCCTTTCCAATACTTATATTTTATCCTTAACACACCCCTCATTCCACCTTATTTCATTTTGGTGAACCCGCGATAGACAACTCTTTCTTTTTGGTGTTATATTTACATTGTGTATGTTAGATCTTGCATGTTCTTTCAAATTAAATTTCAATTCAATAAATCTAAATTTTGTATTAGTTCATTTGCATTGTATTGGTGTATGAGCTTTACCACATCTAGTCCTACTTATAGTATCCCGGTTAGAAGAAGCCATAGACTTATGGGTTCCTTTGATCCTGAGTCTTCCACTCCTTTCCTTAGGATCCCGGATGACAACTTAATTACTCATGATTCCAATCCTTCTATGGAGCATAACTCTTCTCACTCATCTCATGATGAG